>JAWPHD010005219.1:0-168179 GCA_037043455.1 Cyrtodaria siliqua
TGTGTTGCAACGTGGAGATAACTACCAGATCTCCACGCCACTCAACCACCAGGACTCCCTTCTCCAACGACACGGGTCGCCACCCACGGTCAACAGGTGGGTGACATTTATCAGAAAGTTGTGCAAACTGTGTCCGCCATTTTGGTAAATGTTCATTGACTTTACTTTGCGCATGTATACATACACTGTTCAGCATAGGACATCCAATACATATAACCTTGCTTGACTTCGCAACCACAAGACAGTAATTATACTGGGGTGGGAATTGGGGGGAGGGACATTACAAAAAAGACTATCATTCAGTGACTCTCTCCATGGTAGACATTACAAGCGATATGAGATATTACAAAAATGGGAAAATTAACATGGGTGTTTGACATGAGGTATATTATTAATAGATATGGTATCAGTGGTCATGGTAGTAATAAATGTAGCATGCATAGCTCATAGTCATGGTAGTAATGAAGTGGATATTCAGTGGTTATGGTAGAAATAAATGTGATATTTAGTCTTAGTAGTCATGGTAGTATTAAAAGTGATATACAGTGGTCATGTTAGTAATATTTGTGATAAACATTGGTCATGTTAGTAGAAAATGTGGAAAAGTGTAGCCAGGATAGTTATACAATTAAGTGTCACATGTGATGTACTTTGGACATGTTAGCAATCAATGTGGTATGCAGTGGTCACGGTAGTATTACAAGGGTCCTGGTACGTGTCCGATGGAATATCATCAACAAGTAAATGGGCTTAAGATGCAGCTTCAGCCATATGCAATGCCAGGTTACTTCGCAACCACAAGACAGTAATTATACTGGGGTGGGAATTGGGGGGAGGGACATTACAAAAAAGACTATCATTCAGTGACTCTCTCCATGGTAGACATTACAAGCGATATGAGATATTACAAAAATGGGAAAATTAACATGGGTGTTTGACATGAGGTATATTATTAATAGATATGGTATCAGTGGTCATGGTAGTAATAAATGTAGCATGCATAGCTCATAGTCATGGTAGTAATGAAGTGGATATTCAGTGGTTATGGTAGAAATAAATGTGATATTTAGTCTTAGTAGTCATGGTAGTATTAAAAGTGATATACAGTGGTCATGTTAGTAATATTTGTGATAAACATTGGTCATGTTAGTAGAAAATGTGGAAAAGTGTAGCCAGGATAGTTATACAATTAAGTGTCACATGTGATGTACTTTGGACATGTTAGCAATCAATGTGGTATGCAGTGGTCACGGTAGTATTACAAGGGTCCTGGTACGTGTCCGATGGAATATCATCAACAAGTAAATGGGCTTAAGATGCAGCTTCAGCCATATGCAATGCCAGGTTACAGACAAAGCTATGCGCTGTTTGCCAGTGTTAATAAGAATGGTATGGAACATGGCAGTCATTGCCCAGTAAAAGACAATCCCCTACACCACCAAACAAAACTTTTAATCAATTCATAATTTAGAAGTGCAAAAGGGGGCTCACATAGAAACCAGACAAGGACAAGCATAACTAACTACTAACACCAGCACATGGCGTTCCATCCACCAAATATGGAAAGAGCCATATTAAACAAAAGCTGTGGAAAGGACAGTATGTTCCACTATTCAAAGTCAAATTTGTTAAACAATGCAACTGACACTTTTGCCTCACCAACCATGGTGCTAGTTCAGTCACAATAAATACTGATAAATGTGATCCTTTGGGAGCAACAAACACAATTAAGAGAATAAAGCAGCAGACTCGGTTTATTGAGTCTGTTCATGAGAAGTAATGAAAGAAGCAACACCTCACACACACCCTAGCATCGGCTTAAGCGGTAAGGTCAAGTCTTAATGGTGGAGTTGAGGTGGTGCTGAGCTGAGTGTGTAGGGGGTGCGAGGAGGGGGTGGTCAGTAAACATATACACCTTCGATCAATACCCCAGAACGAATATGAATTTGAAGAGGGTGGGGAGGGGAAGTGAAGTGTTACTGAATAGGACAAAAACACAGAAATAATACAATATTTTCATTGGGGGGGAGTTGTAAAAAATGTATCAACTGGCTAAAATGAAATAAAAAGTTATGAAACATGTGTCTGTAAGTGATGACTGTGATGTCACTTGTCAAGCTTCTTTAAGAGATATATGGCTAGTGGGTATTGAAATAAATGGACTTGCCAACAAATAAAATAAATTCTAAGTCGAAAATAGGCTACACATTTTCTAAAATACAATACAGAAAATATTTATCCAGAGAAAGGATCATAATTTTGCTAAAATGCAATAGTGTATGAAACATGTGTCTACTAGCATCCACACTTTACTGAAGTTGTATTAATAATTAACAATCACCTATTGAAATACAAGGACTTGCCTAAACACTTTAACCAGAATTTTGAAGTCGAAAAAGGAACATAACTTTGCTTAAATGCAATACAGGTTAAATATGGAACATGTGTCTACTAGTATCCTTGTTATTCCAAGCTTTACTGACGTATTGTTGATGTACGGTGTCAGACAAGTCAGGAAGTACTTCCGGGTCTTAGGTTGCTAAAACAGTTCCTTGAAAAAATCCAAAGCTTCAGGTACTTTGTGAATCGACCACTAGTCTTATATTGGGTATAAAAGCGGATTTTAGCAGACGATATTTGACCACCGAACTAGTTCGATGAGACAACTCTTCTGTAAAAAGGTCTGACCTAATACGAAATACAAGTCATTAGAAATTGAAAAGGAAGCTAAAGATTTACTTACTCAAAACAACCTTATAAGTCCATATTTATATAATCCGAAACAATACCTATAATTAAATGCAGCGGCTTTTTTAAAAAAGACTCTTTCCAATTACCTGTGGCAACAAAGAAACTATTATACAAACAAGTAATCCTCCATTTTGTGTGTGTGTGTGTGTGTGTGTATGTGTGTGTGTGTTCTGCATATTGACACAAAACACAAGGGAGACATTATAATCAAAATCCCAACCAAGGGTCATATCTATCGGTAAAGATGGAAATACAATATTTTATGCATGCATGGTTTACACATATTAGTATATTATCAATCAACATTTTTTTTTTAAATTTCACTTAATTTATGCATGAATTGAAATATTGAAAAATAAAATGGAGAGAGACAGACAGAGAGAGAGAGAAATAGAGAGAGAGACAGACAGAGAGAAAGAAAGATGGACATAAAGAGACAGAGAGAGGGAGAAGGTAAGATATATATAGAGAAAGAGAGAGATAAAGACAGACAGACATACAGATAGAGGGAGACGGTAAGAGACAGAGAGAGAAAGAAATCGAGAGTTAGGAAGGGAGGGTGGGAGAGAGGGAGGGAGGGAGATAATGAGGATGGGAGTTGAAGGAAGGAGGTAGTGTGGGTGGGGGATTTTGAGAGAGAGAGAGAGAGAGAGAGAGAAAGTTTCTATATGTAGTCTTAAACAAATAGTAGCCGGAGGGCCCCGCACCCCAATGTTTCGGGGTGGACCTCAGATTTATGTTTTACGAAAAAAACATGCAACACAAAACGTATGAATTGGCAACATTAAAATTCTGATTAGTCAGATTTTAAAATCAACAGAAAATATTTTATTCAATCTGTGAAATCAATGATTCTTCCAACTGAAAACAATATTTGAAAGATGTTAGTTTCCGCCTGTACGGCAGGGTTAACTGAAAACTGAAAGTTTTATTAAAATTATTAACTTCACATACTAGTAATTAACTTTTTCTAAGTTAACTTATTTAAATCTTTAATTTTAATAATCAAGTTAAATGATTTGTAAAGTAATTTTTAAATGAAAACAGGCCCGTAGCCAGCGCTGAAATTTAACCTAGGAATATCCGTTATTTTTGTATCCGGTGGAATTAACCTCCTTTTGTTTAGATTTCTTTCAGTGTGTTGCATTTCCCCAATATACTAGTATATATTTGTTTTCATGTAAAGTACATTCCCAAAAGTCAACCAAGGCAACTGCCTCTGTGTTGTAAAGTACATTCCCAAAATTCAACAAAAGCAACTGCCTCTGTGAGCACCGGTGTGCCCCAGAGCAGCTACGGACCTGGAAAAGTAAAACTGTTGTTCATGACTGTTTTATTTGTAGAAGTGGAAACGAAATGATTTGTATTCTGATTTTGAAATAAGATATTAACATACAGTATAATCTTTATTTTCATTTGCGAGAGGACCGTTTTTTTCATTAATGCATAGTTTATGGAGTGGAAACAGCTTATGTTCGCTTGTGCAATGGAATACTCCATGAGATCTTCGCGATTGAACATATGTATGTAAAAGTAACTTAATCAGTATACTTGATGTTAATCGGCCTCCGTAGCGCAGTAGGATAGGATAACGTGTTATCCTAGTTATGCTTTCCCCGTTGCGGACGGTGTTCAAACCCGCGGCTCTGCTGTTTTTAATAAGAAAATGTTTTATGATTTTTAATTTTTATGAAAAAGTAGTAGTAAAACGGCTGTCAGATTCATCAGATTTAAATGTTAACAAATATATAGATAATAGCACGCACACAAGCACGGCCAACGCACGCACCCACAAACACACGCAAGCACGCACGCAAGCACGCGCGAGCGTGGGCACATACACTCTCCCATATGTTAGTTAATATTAACACTTGAAATTTGTGTAAACGGTGATATTATTATTCTGTCCATTTTTATGCAGACTTTGGTATCCAGCAATAGCAGACGACATTTTTAACACATAGGATAAAACGCAATCTTACATAGTGCGCTATGAGGTATAATTGACTACTGCGAGAAAACGGAACAATCAATAAGTGTAATATTTAAAGAAAATGTATATTGTATAATTATATAGTATATGCTTAAAAGACACGCAAAACTTCACCTTTAACAAGAAGCTTGAAACAAACTCAAAATAACACATTCTTTAAAAAATGGATGTAAATAACATATAATATTGTAATGATATGGATATAACGTAGAATGATACATATTGTTTTTATAAAGTTTATTGCAAAATGCTTGTGAACAATAGCATTTCCCAGTTTCTATCCATAGCCGGTGCTGTGCATTCTAAAATGGTATTAAAATGTAATTATTTTATGGATTATATAATTGTGCATGCACTGTGAAGCAATTAAAAACAAGTAAATAATAGAATGTTTTTATGGATTTGAAGGAAATTACTATTATATCCGTCATAATTGTGACAGTTGAGATTCTGATAAAAATAAAATCCAAATAGATAAACGCATGTTCATCGGATAAAGATGCACAACTGCAGATGATAGGTTTAATTACACTAAATCTTAACCTAATGAGCTTGCCTGGTACAGTAGCAATTAGAATATATTCAACATCCCATTCCCTTGTAGCCGACATAAATATTTGCATGATAAAGTAAGTTTACCAGATTTATAACAGGATGTCAACATCCTCACTTGACTATGGAAGGGGCATGGAGAACAATGTATTACGCTAGTAATGTTTGGAAGATTTATACCCGGCATTTACTTTGTTCATACATTTTGCAAATTTTCTGTGCAACAATATAAACAGTCTAAAACCAGTTTACCGTCTAAATGATGGTTTTGTAAGTATTAGTATAGTTAAGGAATAAATTGCAAGTATCTCCTTTTAATTGTAAATAATTGAACTTATAAATATCGTTGAATATGTATCTTATTGAGTAAAAGAAGTTTGTCGATTGAACGATATTCTTGTATAACAGCTTGTGTTGAACAGAATATTCAGTTCTATTCTATTAAGATGCAATGACATCAACCCAAAATCTCAATCTCAATTTCAATACGTCATATCTCCTTTTTTCATGACATTTTCATTATGTGACAATTCTTTCACACTTTTTCAAGGTTTTTGAAACTATTTTAAATTCAATTCGTTTCACAATAGTTTAATCTCTAACAAACCCGCTTTTAAAAAACTAAAAAGTTATATTTCATATAAAATAAACTTCTACTCAACCCGGGGCTAGAGGGCGTGAGCGGTAGCTAGCACATTTCACTACCGCTCATGAACAGTCTCAATCAAACCGAGACTGCAATATTTCGTATGTGTCCTGCTCGGCCGTTTCCAAAGGTCCATTATCATACTCTTTTTTTTTCTACTTGTTGTTCTCATGTTATGCATAACAAAAATGTTTTTGTTAAAGTAACCCTTGTTTACCACACATACATGTAACTTGGTTAAAATTAACTGAATGTTGTGTCTTTAACAATTACTTAAATGTAACCAATATAATTCTTGTGCATGTAGTCGTATGTCTCGTGCTCGACCGTTTCCAAAGATCCATTATCATACTCTTTTTTTTATAAATATAATATTGTTGGTTTTTAAACAGCAAATTTACAAATGCTTATTTACTTTGAACTACATTAAACAAATAATATCACTTATTAGATGAGGACTGGTTTTGTGCACTGTGCCAAGGAATCCAGGAGTGACGATCACACCCTGCAATACTCAAAGTCAGTGACATGTCTCACAGGGATATGATCAACGTTTTCGGTGCGCATTTTCGTCGCACGTTCTTCTTGGTGCGCTTTTAAACATTAAAGCTGGTGCTCTCTAAAGCACACAATGTTTTCAGTGCACTGCGCACGTATTGTTTGTGCAACTATATAAGGTCTGCGCACGTATTGTTGGTGAGCCTATATAAGGTTATTATGCAAGGACTCCGCTCATTTGGACTTTAGGTAGAATATTGTTTTTCACACTTCGTTTTTTTTCCTCATTTATTATTAAATCTTAACTTTTTATAAGAAATTAAATTAGAGAAATAATCAGGAATAAATAATAGATATTTTAGATTAATATTCAGGCTATTTTATATTAATTAAATAGAATTGTGCTTAGGGAATTTTAGGGGTTTTCTGTAGAATAAATACAAACACCGTTGAATTTTAATATATTTTATTGATAAAGCATGCATATATTGTTGAGTCGGCATCCGTCAGCAGGGTCGACTCATTCGAGTCGTATATACTGTAATTACTGAAGTTGGAGTTTTTGAACGAGGAGTTTCGCGCAGTTCGAGAATGTAGTTCCTTTAACTGCCTTAATTATAACTTAATTTGATAAGGTGACTGACATGAACGAATGAATGAATGGTGTTTTACGGCACGTCCACACATAAATAGGTCATATTGTGCGCAAAAACCGATGAATCATGAAAGAATGAAGTAGTAATTAAAAATAATGTAAACGTATAAAGATAAAACTATCTACAAATAAGGGATGATATGGTATCAATATAAACTATGTATATATTTAAATCAACAAATGCCCGCCAACGGGCTTGTAAACAAGTAAATGTATAGAGGAAAATATTATATTGATTTATAAGGTCTGATTTCTTTAAAGAAATCTAAAACAAGACTAAAATCTATAGTATCAAATAACACTTTCAAAGTATTAACTATGTAGTATCTTTGTCGCATAGGATCTAAGTCTACACATTCCAACAAGCTATGTTTGACCGTTAACGGTGCAAAACAGGGTATACATTCTGGCAACTGCTCACCATGTAATAAATATGAATGAGTATAACGTGTATGCCCTATCCTGACCCTGGCTAGGACAACTTCCTCTCGACGAATGGGTCTACTAGAAGAACGCCATTCTCCGAGTTACGGTTTAATGGAATGAATGACACATAAATAGGTCATATTGTGCGCAAAAAGTGAAGAAAAATGAAGAAATGAAGTATTAATTAAAAATTAATGTAAATATATAAAGATAAAACTATTAAAAAATAAGGGATGATAAGGTGTAATATAAACTATGTATGTAAACCAACGAATGCCCGTCAACAGTATATAAACAAGTAAATATATATAAAAACACATTATAATGATTTATATAGTCTGATCTCTTTTAGGAAATCTAAAACAAGACTAAAATCTACAGTATCAAATAACTCTTTCATAGTATTAACATTGTAGTACCTTTGACGCATAGGATCAAAGTCTACACATTCCAATAAGATGTGTTTGACCGTTAACGGTGCAAAGCAGGGTATACATTCTGGTAATTGCTCACCTTGTAATAAATATGAATGAGTATAACGTGTATTCCCTATCCTGCACCGGGCTAGGACAACTTCCTCTCGACGAATGGGTCTACTAGAAGAACGCCATTCTCCGAGTAACGGTTTAATTGGATGGAGTTTATTGTTAACTGACAAATCCCAAGCGGTTTGCCAAGAGTTAATACAACTTTTAAAATCAGTATAAGGTAATTTGGTATTAGATATATGTAAATCTTAGCAGCACTATCAGCTCTATCATTACCACGTATTCCTACATGGCTTGGAAGCCAGCAGAAAATAATAACATTATCAACTTTAAGAGAATTGTACTTTTCTAAAAGTTGAAGCACAACTAGATTATCATGTTTCATATTACCCAGTGCTATCATTACCACGTATTCCTACATGGCTTGGAAGCAAGCAGAAAATAATAACATTATCAACTTTAAGAGAATTGTACTTTTCTAAAAGTTGAAGCACAACTAGATTATCATGTTTCATATTACCCAGTGCTTGAAGAGATGAAAGGGAATCAGAAAGGATTACGAAATGGTCAACATCATATTCCTGAATATAATTTAAGGTAAGTTCAATTGCCTTAAGTTCAGCTGAAAAGATAGAGGCCTTGTCAGGCAGGCGGCTATTTATGCTATGTTTGTGAACAACAGCTGCTGCACTACCTTGTCTCCATCGTTAGAACCATCTGTGTATATATGTTGAAAGTTACTGTATTTCGATTTAATTTTATTACATTTGCTTTGAAAGATAGTAGGATCTGTAATGGATTTGTTATTATTACAAAGTTCAAAAATAATTGTTGTTGTTTCCAAAGTCCACGGTGGAATTTGTGGTACTTTGTACTTGGCAATCAAATTTAGGTCGATATTAGTGACTCTTAATTTTGGTATAATATGAAGACCAATGACCTTATGGCCTTCGGTTTTCGATCAAAAAGAGGTTCATAATAAGGACTGGGAAAACAGTATCGAAAGTTGGATTTGAAGGGTTGAACGTTTTGTATACCGAATAATATAACTACTGATTTTGAATGATTGCAATTGTATCCAGTGTATACTGTCTTTTTGTAAATGTACTGAAATACTATAAGCATTAATACACGAGTTTTTGGACGAGGAACGTTATGCAGTTCGAAAATGTAGTTCCTTTAACTGCCTCAAGTATAACTTAATTTGATAAGGTGACTGAAATGAACGTTATGTATACCGAATAATATAACTACTGATTGTGAATAATTGTAACTATATACAGTATGTACGTGACGTTTTTGGAAATGTACTGAAACACTATGCGCATTAATACACACATACATATTTTATCAAACAAAATGAGATATTGGGTCCTATAGAAACCAAAGCGTCCGAACGCAATTTCATCGTAGGTCCGCACTGTACTGCAAACAAGGACTTGAAAAAAACAACAGAAAGGGTGCTGAAGACAGGGTTACCGACTTGGAACGGCCAGTAGACAATAAAGCCTATTGGTTAGCTTGAATCGATTTTATATGCGCACAATCCTCGCTATTATCCTGTCTTCAGCGCACAAATAGACTAGACAGTGTAAACAAAACTACATCCCATCAGAAGAAATTCTCTAACAATAAAGTCCACATCCAGAGAAACTAACTAAAGAAACACATACAAAAAATAAATAAATAAAAAAATAAACATCTCAGGATGTATCCAGAATCGTACTGAACAACCATAGTAGTTGCAGCTAAATTGAAAACCAATCTAGAATGAATGAATGTTGTTTTACGGCACGTCGACACATCAATAGGTCATATTGTGCGCAAAAACTGACAAAATATGAATAAATGAAGTATTAATTAAAAATTAATGTAAATATATCAGGATAAAACTATTAAAAAATAAGGGATGATATAGTAGTAATATAAACTATATATGTAAATCAACGAATGCCCGAAAACGGGTATATAAAAAAGTAATTATATACAAGAACATATTATACTGATTTATAAAGTCTGATTTCCTTAAGGAAATCTAAAACTAGACTAAAATCTATAGTATTAAATAACTCGGTCATAGTATTAACATTGTAGTACCTTTGACGCATAGTATCAAAGTCTACACATTCCAGCAATATGTGATTGACCGTTAACGGTGCAAAGCAGGGTATACATTCTGGTAATGGCTCACCTTGTAATAAATATGAATGAGTATAACGTGTATGCCCTATTCTGCACCGAGCTAGGACAACTTCCTCTCGACGAATGGGTCTACTAGAAGAGCGCCATTCTCCGAGTAATGGTTTAATTGAATGGAGTTTATTGTTAACTGACAAATCCCAAGTGGCTTGCCAAGAGTTACGAATATATGTGTTGATACAGCTTTTAAAATCAGTATAAGGTAATTTGGTATTAGATATATGTAAATCTAATGCTGCCGTGGCAGCACTATCAGCTCTATCATTACCACGTATTCCTACATGGCTTGGAAGCCAGCAGAAAATAATAACATTATCAATTATAAGAGAATTGTACTTTTCTAAAAGTTGAAGCACAACTGGGTTATCATGTTTCATATTACCCAGTGCTTGAAGAGATGAAAGGGAATCAGAAAAGATTACAAAATGGTCATCATCAGATTCCTGAATATAATTTAAGGCAAGTTCAATTGCTTTAAGTTCAGCTGAAAAGATAGAGGCCATGTCAGGCAGGCGGCTCTTTATGCTGTGTTTGTGAACAGCTGCTGCAGCTACCTTATCTCCATCTTTAGAGCCATCTGTGTAGATATCTTGAAAGTCACTGTATTTCGATATAATTTCATTAAATTTGCTCTGAAAGACAGAAGGGTCTATACTGGATTTGTTATTATTACAAAGATCAAAAATAATTGTTGGAGTTTCCAAAGTCCACGGTGGAATTTGTGGTACTTTGTACTTGGCAATCAAATTTAGGTCGATTTCAGTGTCTCTTAATTTTGGTTTAATCCGAAGACCAAATGGTCGAATGGCCTTCGGTTTTCGATCAAAAAGAGGTTCACAACTAGGATTAAAAACATTATCGAAAGTTGGGTTTGAAGGGTTAGACTTTAATTTAATGGCGTATTGAAGAGCTAATTTGTCTCGTCCATGAGACAGTGATGGTTCATTGGCTTCAACATATAGACTTTCGGCTGGTGATGTACGAAAGGCACCTAAGGCGAGTCGTAATCCTTGATTATGTATAGGGTCAAGCATCTGCAAGTACGACTTGCGAGTCGATCCATATACTATTGAGCCGTAGTCCAGCTTGGATCTGATAAGAGATCTGTAAAGTCGCAAGAGGACTTTTCGATCTGCTCCCCAATTAGTGTTTGCAACAACTTTAAGTAAGTTAAGAGCTTTAAGGCATTTGGCCTTCAAGTATTTAAGGTGTATAAACGTTAATTTACGGTCGAAAATAAGACCAAGGAATTTTGTCCAAACTTTAGGGACGAAAGCTCATGCACCCACCTCCCTTAGTTGGGGGTTCAGTAGGTACAATCATAGAGTCCCAAGAGTTAGTCCAGTCATCGACAAGTGAAAAGTGAAGCGTAATGACTGACTGTAGAGGGGTCAATCACTAAACATGCAGTGCGCTGTAAAACCAAAGGGTAAATCCTTTCTGACGAACTTCCTGATTAAATTTGTAAAGCGTTCAGGAAACCCGTCAGACCCCTTTAACTTTCGAAGTTTATAGACCACATCTCCATAAAATGAGGGTTGTGATATGCCTAGTCGTAGAAGTGTTTTAAGGTTGGTGTTGTACTTTTCCAGCAGGCCCTCGTTGCGGCGGTAGAATTTAGCGAAAGATCTACGTAGTTTGTGATAACGAAAACCCTGCTGAAGAAGTTTACTTGTAATAACTTGATTTCGATCATTGAAGTCTATAACATCATTACACGCTCTAGCAAATTGAATGGGCTGGGAGATATACACCCCGTATGAGGTAGCACGAGGTACATCTCCATCCAGGTGTGGATAGTTAACGATGTTAAAATTGAAATCATCTCTCTTATCGTAGATTTTAGTACGAATACAATCATTTCAAATCGAGAGATGAAGATCGAGAAATGCTGCTACTGTATCCGAACTGTTGGCTTTATTCTACGTGAGCTCTGGTGGATAAATGTTAGTAACCATATGAGCAAAGAACGGATTATCAATATTGAGTATGTCATCAAGATACCGAGAAGTATTATTAAATGCATCAATAATTTTACCCTGGCTAGAAGGTGACAAACTCAACATAAAATCTCTTTCATAGCAGTGAAAAAACAAATCTGCAACAAGTGGCGCACAGTTAGTACCCATAGGAATACCAACAACCTGGTGGTAAATAGTTTTACCGTATCTTATAAAGATGTTATCCAGAAGAAAAGATAAGGCTCTACAAACATCAGTACAAGCCCACAAATTATACTTATCAATGGGGGCGTTAGAAAAGAAAGCCCTGACATTGTTACAAGCCAGAAAAGTTGTACCTTCTCTAGCAAATGTCTTCTGAATAAGCTGAAGCAATTTTTCTTTGATAAGATTATGTGGTAGTGTAGTATACAGTGTGGAAAAGTCGTAGGTGCTTAGAGAAGAGGCATGAAAATGCTTACACTGTAGTTCTTCTCCAGAGTTCTTGATAGACCAAAACAGATTGATTCCTGAGTTCTCGAAGGCCTTTCCGCAATATTTCACAATATGTTCTTTAATCGCGGAAAGTCAGGAAGTCAATAGTTTTGATATATTGGTCGTGGTACATGAACTAAAATTAGCGATAAAACGTGCTTTGTAAGGAATTTTGTGAAGTTTGGGTATCCAGTACATTGTAGGGAGCTTCGTCTTCTTACTAATTACAGAAACCTTTATAGTCTTCATGAAGGTCACATGCTGGGAAACAATGTCCGTCTCCAGCAGAGGTGTAGTCAGATAAGCAGAAGTGCTCGCTAGCTCAGTATTCAAAGTATTGATATAATGTAGTCGTCAGACAATAATTATATTGTTGAGAGCTTTGTCTGCTGGAACTAGAGCAAATTTAGTATGTAAATTCTGAATACCCTTCTTAAGGTGTCGTAAATTGTAAGTAGAAGGCCGTGGAAGCAGGGATAGATTTGATTCGTAAAATAAAATACGTAATTCAACATTTTCTGAAATAGTTTTCATCCAAGCAGTAAGTGCATGTTTATCTGCTTTTTCTCGATTACACCACTTTGTACAGAAATCCGTTAAAGAACCCGCAATTTCGTTGCGACAGGCATTAAATCAATATCAGATGGAAGGTGATACTTAGGCTCTTTGGCAATTAAATGTCGAATCCTCTTATCCTCAATTACATCAAGATTTCCAGTAAGAATGTGACCGGCAGGTTCGTAACAAAATTTAGAATTTTGACAATCTCAATCAGTAGGAGTAGATGTCTCGATCTCAAGATTAGAAACGATCTTATTAAAATTGAAAATAAGATTTCTAGTAGATTTCTTATACTTGTAACAAATAACGGGCGTCTCAATATTCTTGAAATACTTTGGAATTTTGACAGTCACCCGCATATCATTAAAAATACCGGCTAAATTAATGAAATCGATGCCTTTATCAACGTAAGTTTATGAATGGAAAGTTTCAATAGCGTAGTTACCCGGTCGATGTCGAACATCTCATTAATATTAATTCATTTCATTCGATAGTGCAGTAGAAACCCGATAATTATCCATTCATTCAGAACCATTAATTTGAAAATGTACAATAATTGACGAAAAATAAGCAATCAATTAACACATTTTGCGCATGAATTTCTAAACGAATTCAATAGAATCTAGATCATATACGACGCTTGTTTTTTTAAAGACAAATGGAAACGTTAAAAAAACAAGCGTCGCAGATGATCAAGAAAGATAAAAATATCGGACAGGGAAAGCAGCATTCAAGGACGACAGTCAACCAGAAAACACAAAAACAAACACGCAAATAGACAAACGAGAAGGCAAAAGTAATAAAAACTGCAAACGACATCACAAACACAAAAGGGTTGACAATAGGGCTACCGCCTTGGAAGGGTCAGTGGCAACAAAGGCCACTGGGGGTTTAACCCGGTTCTAGGGCGCACCAAACCTCACACTTACCCTACTCTCATCCCATTAAAACAGGACAGTGTAAATAAAGAAATCCCCGCCATGATCTAATCTCTAACCAACAATATGCTCGTGTAAATATAATACAAAAAAACCCAAAAAAAACAATAGCCTAGAAAGCCACAATAAAGGTACTCAATGACTTGGCAGAAGCCAGAGCAACAAGAGAATAAACCATTAAGGGCACGACAAGAAAGATCGTAGACAAAGATCAAACGCCACCGTCCCACTGGGCTTTAGGTAGGCGTCATCATAGGGTCCACAGCCTGTCCGGTCATCGTACAATTAAAGAGGAAAGCATAGTGGCGAACTATAAACAGGTCCACCACCAAGCATGCAGTACGTTGCAAAATGATAGGACATAACCTCTTTTGATAAACTGTTAACAGGTTTAACAAAGATAGTATGAATGTGATCACGACCAAGAATCTTACGAAATTTATAAATCACATCACCATATAAGTCAGGTTGTGATAGTCCTTGTCGCAGAAGAGTCCTTAAATTACTTTTATATTTGGAAAGAAGATCAGGTTTACGATAATAAAATTTGGCAAAGGTTTTACGAAGTTTATGGTAACGGTAACCCTGAATGAGTAGCTTTTTAGTTATACACAAATTACGAATATTAAAGTCCTCAACTTGAGTACAAGCTCTTGAAAAACGAATAAGTTGAGACACATACACCCCATAAGAAGTTGCTCAAGGAACATCCCCATCCAAGTGGGGGTAATTAACAATGTCAAAATTAAAATCATCTCTCTTGTCATAGATTTTGCTAATTATTTCGCCATTTTTAATCGAGAGATCTAAATCAAGAAAAGAAGCGTTATTATCAGATATATTAGCTTTATTAAGCTGAAGTTCTTTACGATAAATATTATCAACCATAGTTGGAAAGAAAGGGTTGTCAATGTTCAGTATGTCATCCAGATACCGAGAGGTATCATTAAAAGCTTCAATAACATCACACTGGATATCTGGAGAAATCCCTTTCATAGAAAAATAAAAACAAATCTGCGACAAGTGGTTCACAGTTCGTATCCATAGGGATACCAACAATTTGTCTATAAACGGTGGTACAATACCTGACGAAAATATTATCTAATAGGAAGATGAGTGCTTCACAAACTTCATAGCAAGTCCACATAGTATAATTGTCTAAACTGCCGTTAGTAAACATGAGATATAGGGTCCTATAGAAACCACAGCGTCCAAACGCTTTAATATTATTACATGCCAAAAATGTAGTATTTTCTCTAGCGAATATTTTTTGAATAAGAGAAATTAGCTTGTCTTTAATAAGATGATGTGGTAAGGTTGTATATAGTGAAGAGAAGTCATAAGTAATTACTGATGAAACTTGACCTTTATTGAACATTTTATCTATAGTTTAACGTGATCTTTAACCGCAGTAAGACCAGAAGTTAAAAGTTTTACATGTTTGTTGTGGTGCAGGCACTAGAATTAGAAATAAAGCGAGCCTTATACGGATTTTTATGTAATTTAGGAATCCAGTACATGGTAGGCAGTTTTTTTTGCTTATCGTTTATACCAGCCTTGAAATAAGTGCATCGAGTGCTATGTGTGGAAACAACATCATCCTCAGTAGAATTAACTGGAGTATACGAATTGGTGCTGCCGAGTTCCAGAGATAAAACATTGACGTAATGTAGGCGTCAAACAATAATTACATTATTAGTAGCTTTATCTGCAGGAACTAAAACCAATGTATTACGAAATTCCTGAATTCCCGATTTTAAATTACGAAAGGAAAACCTAGGTCTCGGAGGTAGTAAAGTGGGGTTAGCATTATAAAAGTTAATACGTGTATCTATAATTGTAAGAATTGACTTTTTGCAAGTAGAAAGCGAGTTTGGATCCGCAAGACTATTCAAAACAATTGCATATTAACTGACGATTTCTCGCCAATACAGTAATCTTAAAAAAAGTAAGCGAGCTATTTATGTTTATTACTTGTTCCGTCGTTAAAATCATCTCGGACTGAATCGCCACCAACAGCGGTGCACATGTACTTTATTTTGTTCCTCAGTGATGTATACCTGTTTGGGAATCGCGTTTTTCGAAGCATTTTGACTTGTCACAGAAAAACGGTTTGATCGAATTGTTTTCGGTTTTCGGTTTCGAGAATGACATACATCTGTGTTAGGTTTAAGGTACCTCATTTAGTGTGTCTTTTTTATCGGAGTCCATATTTGATTGACGAGGCACGTTACCCAAGCTCATTACATATTTCATGATGGCAGCGGGACTTTTATTCATCTTTAAATGTGTTTTTTGTTTCTGTATGTGTTTGTGGTTGACTGTCGTCCTTGAATACTGCTTTTCCTGTTCGATTTGTATATCTATATTTACCCTGTTTTATTTAATACTCTTAAATTTAGTGTTTTTGTTATTGGAGTCCATGTTTGATTAAGACGAGGTACGCTGCCCAAGTTCGCTACTGTCGCAAGATGACCCTAGTGGTTGGGACTAACTCAGGAAAGAATCAATGACGGTGAATGCATTTACATAAGTTTAATGCAACTTTTAAAATATGATAAATATACTGAGCAACTCTTCTAACTAGACTATTTTTATTTTGCAATATTTTTTTTATTTTAAGTCGTACACAGTTAAAATTTTTTACTCATACATTTGACTATTCACTCTGTATATGTGTAAAGAAAAACCGGGTCGATAGCCGTCACATTACCTCACACGAAATGCACGTGCGTTATGTGAAAATTTGCTTTTTTGAATTGTCTCGTGCTAATTTTTTATTTTTATAATCGAATTGTTATAGCCAAACGATATCCACACAATAAAAACACAATATTTTAAAAATGCGAAGACTAAATATGGAAGAACGAGCGCGAGCAATAGGCATGGTCCAGGCTGGGATGTCTCACTATCAGGTTTTGTAATTATTTGACTTACTTTTACGTACCAGAGAAACAGATAACTTTTGCATCAATTTGGTAAATACCCACTGCTTTTTTAAAAAATGGGTATTTAGAATTTTAATTGGGTATTTTTTTTCCGGATACCCACTGATTTTAATTTAATTGGGTATTTTTATCCTACCCGGATGTTTTCATTTGAGTATTTCCTTGAAAAATTAACTTACAACAAACAAAACACATAATCAAACATGTTTTATCACTTTTATCATTATGTTGTGTGCATACTGTCATATGCATAGATACAGGTTTAAAAAAAGAAAAAAGTCTTATATTCTATTAATTTTAAATACTGTATTTAATAGAATATAAGATTTTTTGATTTATTTTTTAAACCGGTATCTGTGTTAATAGAATATAAGCCTTTATTTTTTTTTTTAAACCGGTATCTGTGGTCATATGTAAACTGTAACACATGCCTTGTGAATCGTAGACAACATTGAAAAGAACGTCATCTAACATTATTTTTGAAATTTGTTTTGCCTCCGTTGACTTACTGTGGTCAAAATAGTTACTAAGTGTATTTATTTGTGATTTTTTTGCGGTGTTTTTATCCGTCCGCGTTTGTTTACATTCGCCGACATTTTTAACCGACGCTTGATTTAGATCGCCGAGCGCCTACACGATATAAAAAGGGTACAGGCAAAAATGAGTAAATCGCGCACAATTTAAACTGAATTTCGGAACCAGTCTGTTCACTCGGCAGTTTCGGTCTTTTACCTATATTTGATTTTGTTTCGAGATATTGTGAGAACTCTGGGCAAATACGCGAGCGATCGAAATGAAAAATTGCAAAATACGCTAGCAAATTGCGAGGAATTGCGTATCAGGCATTTCTTTTGCGTTATGATACGCATGGTTTTGTATTTATATTGCTTTTTCTACCATTTTATTTGCGTATTTACGCAAATAAGCACCTTATCTGGAGCTCTGCGTACTGTTTGTGACTTTCGAATTGCCCGCTCGATTTGGAAAAAATGAAATTATGATTTTAAATTTCAATAAATTTTGTTGAAATTACGGAATAAAATGTGAAACATGTTAATGTTGTTGTCTGTACAATTTCAGATAATTTCACTCACTAATAAAGATTATAGAGCCGATTATATACGTAGTCTAGTCAGAAGAGTTGATCAGTATATATATACAATTATCTAAAAAACAAGCGAATACACAGATGAAATATGAAAAGAATGTTCTCATGAACGTTTAAGACGTTCTTAGTATTGTAAAATATACTGAATGTATACGACACTAAAGTGTTGTTAAAGTTATAACAATGTTGATCTATGATCTAGCGCGATAACTGTGATGCGCGAGAGCTCATGAAGATGATGATGCGCGAATCCAATGGTTGATGGTCATCAAATGCCTTCTATAATTAACCTCCACTGAGATTGTGGGTGATGTTCCTCCAGTGAGGACTGATAACGGGCCCACCTTGTGTCCCGGGGGTTGTCGCTAGTAAAACCTGGCTCCGTCTCCACCGCTCATTACTTTATCCGTGGACGCTTAGCTCCACTCCGGAATATCCAAACCGGGATGGCTTATATCCAACCCTGGATCGTTTCCAAAGGTCCATTATCATACTTTTTTTTTAGGCTGTACTTATACATACGTTTTAGATGTCGGTTGACAAACATAACAATCTTGCATAATTATCATTACCCAAACAAATCATTATTCAATAAATATATGTAAGCGGTACTAATGATGAATGAATGAATGAATGAATGTTGTTTTACGGCACGTCGACACATTAATAGGTCATATTGTGCGCAAAAACTGACAAAATATGAATAAATGAAGTATTAATTAAATATTAATGTAAATATATCAGGATAAAACTATTAAAAAATAAGGGATGATATAGTAGTAATATAAACTATATGTAAATCAACGAATGCCCGAAAAGGGGTATATAAAAAAGTAATTATATACAAGAACATATTATACTGATTTATAAAGTCTGATTTCCTTAAGGAAATCTCAAACTAGACTAAAATCTATAGTATTAAATAACTCGGTCATAGTATTAACATTGTAGTACCTTTGACGCATAGGATCAAAGTCTACACATTCCAGCAATATGTGATTGACCGTTAACGGTGCAAAGCAGGGTATACATTCTGGTAATGGCTCACCTTGTAATAAATATGAATGAGTATAACGTGTATGCCCTATTCTGCACCGAGCTAGGACAACTTCCTCTCGACGAATGGGTCTACTAGAAGAGCGCCATTCTCCGAGTAATGGTTTAATTGAATGGAGTTTATTGTTAACTGACAAATCCCAAGTGGCTTGCCAAGAGTTACGAATATATGTGTTGATACAGCTTTTAAAATCAGTATAAAGTAATTTGGTATTAGATATATGTAAATCTAATGCTGCCGTGGCAGCACTATCAGCTCTATCATTACCACGTATTCCTACATGGCTTGGAAGCCAGCAGAAAATAATAACATTATCAATTATAAGAGAATTGTACTTTTCTAAAAGTTGAAGCACAACTGGGTTATCATGTTTCATATTACCCAGTGCTTGAAGAGAAGAAAGGGAATCAGAAAAGATAACAAAATGGTCATCATCAGATTTCTGAATATAATTTAAGGCAAGTTCAATTGCTTTAAGTTCAGCTGAAAAGATAGAGGCCTTGTCAGGCAGGCGGCTCTTTATGCTGTGTTTGTGAACAGCTGCTGCAGCTACCTTATCTCCATCCTTAGAGCCATCTGTGTAGATATGTTGAAAGTCACTGTATTTCGATATAATTTCATTAAATTTGCTCTGAAAGACAGAAGGGTCTGTACTGGATTTGTTATTATTACAAAGATCAAAAATAATTGTTGGAGTTTCCATAGTCCACGGTGGAATTTGTGGTACTTTGTACTTGGCAATTAAATTTAGGTCGATTTCAGTGTCTCTTAATTTTGGTTTAATCCGAAGACCAAATGGTCGAATGGCCTTCGGTTTTCGATCAAAAAGAGGTTCACAACTAGGATTAAAAACATTATCGAAAGTTGGGTTTGAAGGGTTAGACTTTAATTTAATGGCGTATTGAAGAGCTAATTTGTCTCGTCTATGAGACAGTGATGGTTCATTGGCTTCAACATATAGACTTTCGGCTGGTGATGTACGAAAGGCACCTAAGGCGAGTCGTAATCCTTGATTATGTATAGGGTCGAGCATCTGCAAGTACGACTTGCGAGTCGATCCATATACTATAGAGCCGTAGTCCAGCTTGGATCTGATAAGAGATCTGTAAAGTCGCAAGAGGACTTTTCGATCTGCTCCCCAATTAGTGTTTGCAACAACTTTAAGTAAGTTAAGAGCTTTAAGGCATTTTGCCTTCAAGTATTTAAGGTGTGGTATAAACGTTAATTTACGGTCGAAAATAAGACCAAGGAATTTTGTCTCATCCACTACTGGTATTGGTGACCCATCCAGTGTTAGATGAGGGTCTTCATGATGTTTACGAAGTTGACAAAAGTGCATACAATTAGTTTTAGATTTAGAAAATTTAAAACCATTTTCATCAGACCAGGTCTGAAGTTTATTGAGACATTGTTGTAATTGTCTCTCGATAGTATTCATGTTTTTTGCACGATAACATATAACAAAGTCGTCAACATATAGAGAACAATCCACACCTGGATTGATGCATTTTACTATACTGTTAATCTTTATATTAAAAAGTTTAACAGATAGTATGCTGCCCTGTGGAACACCCATCTCCTGTTCATGAATATCAGAGAGGGTTGAACCCATTCGGACACGAAACTGTCTATCATCTAAGAATTTTTCTATAAAAATGGGTAATCGGCCTCTAAGACCAATGTCATGTAGATCATTCATAATACCGTACTTCCATGCAGTATCATAAGCTTTCTCCAAGTCAAAAAATACAGCGACTAAATGTTCTTTTTTTATGAAAGCTTCCCTAATAAACGATTCAAATCGTATGAGATTGTTGTGCCTCGTTGGCGCCGGAATCCACTTTGATACTTTGTTATCAGTTTGTTGGACTCCAGGTACCAAACGAGTCTCTCATTAATCATTCGTTCCATGGTTTTACATATACAACTCGTTAAAGCGATTGGGCGATAATTTATTGGGTCCGTATGATCCTTTCCAGGTTTGGGGATTGGAATAACGATTGCTTCCCCCCTAGAATCGGGGAAGTTTCCCGTCACCCAAACCTTATTAAATATATCAAGAAGGGTAGAGAGACAGGATTCAGGTAAATGTTTTAGTAATTGATAATGGATATCATCAGGACCAGCTGATGTATCATGAGCCTTTTTAAGGGACTCTCGAAGTTCTTTGAGAGTGAATAGTTTATTGTATTTTTCCAAGTTTTTCGACTTGAAGTTCAGCTTCTTCTGTTCTTTTTGTTTCTTATTTTTCAGAAAATTTGGTTGACAATTTTCAGAAGAAGAATTTTTTGAAAAAGTTTCTGCCAAAGTGTTTGTAATATCTTTGACAGATGTTATATCTCCATTATCTGTTTTAAGATGATTTACAGAGCTAGAATTACCTTTACCACTTATTTTCCGGACCATGTCCCATGTCTTCTTAAGAGATGAGCGAGAATTCAGCCTAGAGACGTAAGATCTCCAGGATTTCCTCTTGCTATCCTTAATAGTACGACGGGCTTTCGCACGAAAAACTCTAAAGTTATCTAAATTTGTTTGAGTTGGCTGCAAGTTAAAATTATTTAATGCAGCTTTACGATCGCTGACTTCCTTTTTGCAGTCATCGTCGTACCATGGTTTATGTGGGCGTTTAGGATTTGCCGAGGTTTTTGGAAAGGTTTGATCAAGAATGAGAGCCTGTAGCAGGATGTAAATAAGTATGTGACTTGTTATTAAAAAGACACAAATTGTTTTTGGCTAAGAAATCCTCAATTTTCTTGCCTTTATCGTTTATATCTTTACAACCCCAGATGTAGTTGTGTGCATTAAAATCGCCCAAGAGTATAAAAGGTGATGGCAATTGTGCAACTAGGTGATTTAGATCTTTAGGGTCTTGTGAAGAACTAGGTACCTAGGTAAATATAAGGAACATATTGTTATGACTCTGTGCATAGTAACACTGACCGCAATAGCTTGCAAATTTGTTTTCAACGCAACAGGTCTTTGAGGAATGTTTCGATTAACGATTATTGAAACTCCACCACTCGTGTCCCGGTATCACAAATATGATTGTATAGTGAGTATTGTTTAAAAGATACCTTATCACTTGTCTTCAAGAATGTTTCTTGATGACAATAGGCAATAGGGTTGTGTTCATTTAAAATTAAGCTGATTTCATCGTAATTTGGTTGATCAGTACTTCAAACCTCGACAATTCCATTGAATGATCTTATTAGTTTTACCCATTATTTAGTGCTAAGGCGGTTTTTAATTTTATTTATATTTTTGGCCTTAGATTTAGGAGAGGTCTTAAAAGGTGGCTTTAAAGTAGAATACCGCTTAAGCCGGTGCTAGGGGGCGTGAGAAGTGTTGCTTCTTTCATTACTTCTCATGAACAGACTCAATAAAACCGAGTCTGCTGCTTTATTCTCTGAATTGTGTTTGTTGCTCTCAAAGGATCACCTTTATCAGTATTTATTAACATGCACACTAGCGTTCGTTTAGTGCAGTGTGGCGGCTGTAAAAAGTCTCCCCGTGCTACGAATCAGTAGTGTTATTTTTTACTGGTCCTTTGGGACCAACGAGCCCAATATAGGTGGCTTTAAAGTAGAATACCGCTTAAGCCGGTGCTAGGGGGCGTGAGAAGTGTTGCTTCTTTCATTACTTCTCATGAACAGACTCAATAAAACCGAGTCTGCTGCTTTATTCTCTGAATTGTGTTTGTTGCTCTCAAAGGATCACCTTTATCAGTATTTATTAGGAGACTCAAGCAGCGACATCTCCACTGATGAATCCTCCTCCCTGGAAGAAGTCAGCTGCAGTGGCACCTCAACTAACTTTTCATGAGAGGATGGAAGTGGCAGTGCAGCTGCCAAGAAAAGAAATATAAAAAGATCGGACAGGGAAAGTAGCATTCAAAGACGACAGTCAACCACAAAACACAAAAACAAACACGCAAACAGACAAACAAGAAGGCAAAAGCAATAATAAATGCAAACGACATCACAAACACAAAAGGGTTGACAATAGGGCTACCGCCTTGGAACGGTCAGTGGCAAAGTAGGCCACTGGGGGTTTAAACCGGTTCTAGGGTGCACCAAACCTCACACTTACCCTACTGTCATCTCATTAAAACAGGACAGTGTAAATAAAGAAATCCCCGCCATGATATAATCTCTAACCAACAAGGCAGCATCAATAGGCAATATAAGTAAAACACAACATTTGGAAAAAAACACAGTCTCACTATTTACTTTGTCATTTGATTGTCATTTTTATACGCCCGTTTAAAAAGGGACATAATATGGTATGTGGTTGTCCGTCCTTAAAACAAGGACTTATACGTTTTGTGCTGTTTTTTTGTCTTTTTATTCGGTCCAGGATGTACCATTCAGTACAAGGTACCAAAGCAATCTCAATTTGCAACTAACATCTTCTAAAAACAACATAAGGCAACCATTGTTTTATCATCTCCTCTGAATGGTGTATCTATCAAATGGCAATGTTTTATATATACTAGTATACAGTTTAACAACGTTGCCGTATATTTGTATGTGCCGGAAGGAAGAGGGCATATAGTAATCGCACTGTCCGTCCTTCCGAAATAGTCATGTCTCAGTTATAACTTTGAAAGAACTGGTGGGAATTTCGTGCAAGTTTACACAAATGTTAATCACAATGAAGTGTGCCACACGTAAACACGTTAACATCAATTCCGTACCTTAAAGGTCAAGTTCGCACTTGTAGGACAAAAGGGGTTAACATCTTGTCTCAATTATAACTTTGAAAGAACTGAATGGGATTTTATAAAACTTCACATAAACGTTTACCACAGTCAGGTGTGTCTCGTTTACAATAATCAATTCCGTACCTCAAAGGTCAAAGTCGCACTTGCAGGAAACGGTCAAATGATTACGAGTCAAAATTACTGTGATATTAGTGAATAAACTGTTTAGCAGGATAAAAAGTATTTTGATTACATAATTCACTATTTACCATGTGAATGCCCTCGAAAAGGTTTATTTTAATACAGTTATTCCTACATTGTTGAAAAGTAAAACTTTTACATTTCAACAATACAGGAATTACTGTGTTTATTTTAATACAGTAATTCCTACATTGTTGAAAAGTAAAACTTTTACATTTCAACAATACAGGAATTACTGTGTTTATTTTAATACAGTAATTCCTACATTGTTGAAATGTAAAACTTTTACATTTCAACAATGCAGGAATTACTGTATTAAAATAAACCCGTTTCGAGATGGGGCTTTTGTCACTTACTTGACTAAATATTACACTTCTGTAATATCATCAGAGTAGATCACAAATGTAGCGGAGTAAGTGTTTTAGATGTGTAGAGGGACACAGACCACATTTGGATATACAAGAGTTCCATCAATGTCTACAGACAAGAATGCTGAAATAATTGACACAAAAAGCTTGATAAAGGAATGTAAGAATGCAGCAAAGAAAAATATTATCACCACACTGCAAAAAACAGACACACAAAGTCTGATTAACTTTGAGGAAGTGTTTCTGTTTTTGTCACAGCATTTGCCAAAAATGACCGGCATTTTGACTGAATTGCTAAATGGAAGGAATGTGGCTATATGGAAGGTGGCTATATGGAAGGGTGGCTATAAGGAAAGTGGCTATATGGAAGGAAGGTGGATATATGGAAGGAAGGTGGCTATATGGAAGGAAGGTGGCTATATGGAAGGAAGGTGGCTATATGCATGATCTGCATGCAAATGTTACATACCAGAAGTCAGACTATAAACATTCTACAAAAATCCCTAGGAATGATTCTTCATGAATGCGGTTTGACCAAAGAGTGTATTGTGTTATTCCAACACCTGGGCTTACCTGTAAGTAATGCCACTATTCAGTCCGAGCTAAACAAATGTACTAAGGACAATGAAGCCTCAGTTCAACGTATAGTGATCAATTTACAAGAACAGTCCTGCAGAGAAGCAAACTGTTCAACTGCAGAACACAGCTATGGTAGCAAAGAAAAAGGTGTACATGAGCATGGGTACGGTATTGTAAAGGCTCCTGTTGAGGATAAGGTTAGACTTTGACCTGAAGGCACGAAAAAAATGACCATTGAAAAGCAAAATCAAAGTCTACATTATGTACAAGCTTATGCGGTAAAAGACAGAGTGCCCTGCGAACATCGTCAATGCATCGGAAACCAACGGCCAATAACCACAGTAGAAAATGCCGTGTTCGTTCCTTCAGTGGAAGACTGCTGCGGCTTAAGAGCGGATATGATATATGTGTGTACGGATATCCTGCGTCAAAATATCCCTGCATTCAAAGACACTGTTCTTGAGTTGAGTTTTCATACAGATATGTGAATTTAATGTCACAGAAGTCTTTGGTGGTAATATATGCATGAGTTTGTTTTTTGAAATTGTTGAACTTGGGTTGTATTATTGTTAATGTGTTTGTTTGCATTACTTTTTAATGAGTTGATAAAAATACACTGATGTCATTTTATTTGTTTTTAAAATTACTGACCCTCCTGCAAAAAGTAAAAATAAAATTGTGTTTCCAAAATATAATTGGCATCAGTCAAAAGTTGGAAAGTTGTGGTTTATTTGCTTGTGATTTTTTATTAAATATCCAGTGTTTTAGTTACCGTTAACATAAACTTCGTAAAACATTTGCAAATTGTTTTTATCGTAAAAATGAGATATAGGGTCCTATAGAAACCACAGCGTCCGAGCGCAAAGGCATCGTAGGTCCGCACTGTACTGCAAATAAGGACTTGAAAATACAATGAAAGAGACAAAAACAACAGAAAGGGTGGTGAAGACAGGGTTACCGATTGGAACGGTCAGTAGGCAATAAGGCCCACTGGTTAGCTTGAATCGATTTTATATGCGCACAATCCTCGCTATTATCCTGTCTTCAGCGCCCAAATAGACAAGACAGTGTAAACAAAACTACTCCCATCAAAAGGAATTCTCTAACAATAAAAGTCCACATCCTCAGAAACTAACTAAAGAAACACATTCAAAATAATCTTAGGATGTATCCAGAATCGTACTAAACAACCATAGTAGTTGCAGCTAAAGAGAAACTCTATCTAGGGTACGACCAGAAAACCCGCGGAACGAAAGCTTATGCACCCACCCCCTTAGTTGGGGTTTCAGTAGGTACAATCATAGAGTCCCAAGAGGTAATCGTCATCGCACAAGTGAAAAGTGAAGCGTAATGACTGACTGTAGAGGAGTCAATCACTAAACATGCAGTGCGCTGTAAAACCAAAAGGTTATATCCTTTTCTGACGAACTTCCTGATTAATTTTGTAAAGCAGTCAGAAAACCCGTCAGACCCCTTTAACTTTCGAAGTTTATAGACCACATCTCCATAAAACGAGGGTTGTGATATGCCTAGTCGCAGAAGTGTCTTAAGGTTGGTGTTGTACTTTTCCAGCAGGTCCTCGTTGCGGCGGTAGAAGTTAGAAAAAGATCTACGTAGTTTGTGATAACGAAAACCCTGCTGAAGAAGTTTACTTGTAATAACTTGATTTCGATCTTTTAAATCTATAACATCAGTACACGCTCTAGCAAATCAAATGAGCTGGGAGATATACACCCCGTATGAGGTAGCACGAGGTACAGCTTCTTTCCAAATTTAAAAGTAAGGACTCTTCTGCGACAAGGACTATCACAACCTGACTTCTATGGTGATGTGATTTATAAGCTTCGTAAGATTCTTGGTCATGATCACTTTTATACTATCCTTGTTAAACTTGTTAAAAAGTTTATGAAAGGAGGTTATGACCCTATCATTTTGCAACGTACTGCATGCTTGGTGGTGGACCCTTTTACAGTTCGCCACTATGCTTTTCTCTTTAATTGTACGATACCGGACAGGCTGTGGACCCTATGATGACGCCTATCTAAAGCCCATTGGGACGGTGGCGTTTGATGTTTATCTATGATCTTTCTTGTCGTGCCGTTAATGGTTTATTCTCTTGTTGCTCTTGCTTCTGCCAAACCATTGAGTACCTTCGTTGTGGCTTTCTATGCTATTTTTACACGAGCATATTTGTGTTTTACTTATATTGCCTATTGATGCTGCCTTGTTGGTTAGAGATTAGATCATGGCGGGGATTTCTTTATTTACACTGTCCGGTTTTAATGGGATACCAGTAGGGTAAGTGCGATGTTTGGTGCACCCTCGAACCGGTTTAAACCCTCAGTAGCATACTTTGCCACTGACCGTTCCAAGGCGGTAGCCCTACTGTCAACCCTTTTGTGTTTGTGATGTCGTTTGCATTTAATATTACTTTTGCCTTCTTGTTTTGTCTGTTTGCGTGTTTGTTTCTGTGTTTTGTGGTTGAGTGTCCTCCTTGAATGCTACTTTCCCTGTCCGATCTTTTTATATTTCTTTAGCTGGGTTGCATAAAAAATCCAGACTTCAAACTGAATGTCCGTCTACACATTAAAACATTCTGATATTTTAAATTGTACAGTCATATTCCAAAAAACATTTGACCAAAGTTTTTTTATACTTGGATACGTATTTATCTTTGTTACCCAAACATATGTTACAAGCACCATAACTCTGCTTTTAATTTTAGCATATATCCTTTTATTACTGCAGTTTAAATCTGCTACTTTATAAATTTTTCAGCTAGAATCTTGAATGAATGAATGAATGGTGTTTTACGGCACGTCGACACATAAATAGGTCATATTGTGAGCAAAAAAAAATATGAAATATGAAGTATTAATTAAAAATTAATGTAAATATATAAAGATAAAACTATTAAAAATAAGGGATGATAAGATGTAATATAAACTATGTATGTAAATCAATAAATGCCCGGCAACGGGTATATAAACAAGTAAATATATATAAGTACACATTACAATGATTTATATAAAAGTAAATATATATAAGTACACATTACAATGATTTATATAGTCTGATCTCTTTCAGGAAATCTAAAACTAGACTAAAATCTACAGTATCAAATAACTCTTTCATAGTATTAACATTGTAGTACCTTTGACGCATAGGATCAAAGTCTACTAGAATCTTGAATTGTATAGAGATTCTGTAACTACTGGGGTCGATTAAAGGAAGTCCTTCACTCGATGGTAGGTGTGTTTTGTTTAAAGAACCACACACCTACCATCGATTTAAGGATTTTCCTATAATCAAACCCAGCAGTTAATTAATATATTACATTTTAAATCAGATTACCGGTATGTATGATTTTAAACAGAAATGTTTCACTTTAACAATAAATACTGATAAAGGTGATCCTTTGAGAGCAACAAACACAATTAAGAGAATAAAGCAGCAGACTCGGTTTTATTGAGTCTGTTCATGAGAAGTAATGAAAGAAGCAACACTTCTCACGCCCCCTAGCACCGGCTTAAGCGGTATTCTATTTCAAATACTGATAAAGGTGATCCTTTGGGAGCAACAAACATAATAAAGTGAATAAAGCAGCAGACTCGGTTTTATTGAATCTGTTCATGAGAAGTAATGAATGAAGCAACACCTCTCACGCCCCCTAGCACCGGCTTAAGCGGTATTCTGCTTTAAAGCCACCTATATTAGGCTCGCTGGTCCCAAAGGACCATTAAAATAACACTACTGATTCGTAGCACGGGGAGACTTTTTACAGCCGCCACACTGCACTAAACGAACGCTAGTGTGAATGTTAATAAATACTGATAAAGGTGATCCTTTGGGAGCAACAAACACAATAAAGAGAATAAGGCAGCAGACTCGGTTTTATTGAGTCTGTTCATGAGAAGTAATGAATGAAACAACACCTCTCACGCCCCCACCTGTATTGGGCTCGTTGTTGGCTACAAACCTTGTTTGTGGCCAATATCGACGTCTGAAACACTTTTTTTATGTCATGACTCAACGTCACAGTTATTTTTGTGTTCAGAGTTAGTTAATACTTTTTAGAGATTATGATTTTTCTCCCACTGAGAAAATAATCAATAAGAATGTAATAAAAAAATTATTTTCAAGAAACCATTTTTTCTGAAGGTTTTGGAGCTAGGCACACATGTTTATTAGGATTACACAAACATAATTATGTGACAAGCATCATAACTCTGTTATGCATTTTACCAGAATTATCTCCCTTTTCTACTCAGATGTTCAGTTAACAATTTGAGTGTGCTCGGGCAACTCATGTCTTCCTCTGAGGTACAGGCTGTTGTTGACGAAAATTTTGTTCAGTAGCGCATAATTCTTAACTAAAATATCAGGTTTGGAAAAGAGAGCCATATCTGAAATATGTGATAGTTTGTGTCATCATTAATGTACAACAATAAGTTGAAGTGTTTAAATACAAAAAACAAGA
The DNA here is from genome assembly GCA_037043455.1 of Cyrtodaria siliqua. NCBI lineage: Eukaryota > Metazoa > Mollusca > Bivalvia > Adapedonta > Hiatellidae > Cyrtodaria > Cyrtodaria siliqua. Next base: position 29,589 of record JAWPHD010005219.1, read on the forward strand.
GGCCCAAGAGGGCCTGTGGACGCTCTACTGGCTAAAGATAAAGTTTATGAATAAGGGGCCATAAGTATTTCAAAAACCATTCAACCAGAACATGGCAATGACAGGTGCAACTAGGCTTAGTACTGATCATTCTCGCCAAGATTTGCTGAAATCTGGCAAAGAGTTCAGAAGAGACTAATCTGGACAAAGTTTGATTATTAAAAAAAATTAAAGGGTCACAACTCTGCGAAAAACCATTCAACCGAAATATGGCGATGAAAGGCACAACTAGGCTTGATACTGATCATCCTTGTCAAGTTTCGTCTATTTCCAGCCAGGGGTTCAGGAGAACTAGCCCGGAAAAAAAATGTGTATCAAAATCCTTTAAAGGGCCATAACTCTGCCAAATATCTGTAAACCGGAACTTGACAATGACATGCACAACTAGGCTTGGTGCTGATCATCCCTGCAAAGTTTCATTGAAATCTGGCAAGGGGTTCAAGATAAGTAGATCAGACAAAGTTTGTGTATTAAAACCTTTAAAGGGCCATAATTCTGCCAAAAAAATCATTTAACCGGAATACGTCAATGATTTGCACAACTAGACATGGAACTGATCATTCCTAAAAAGCTTCGTTTAAATCCGGCCAGAGGTTCAGGAGAACTAGTCAGAACAAAGTTTGTGTATTAAAACCTTTAAAGAGCCCTAACTCCGCCAAAAATCATTCAACCGGAACACGGCGATGATGTGCACAACTAGATATAGAATCGATCATCCCTAAAAAGTTTTGTTTAATCCGGCCAGAGGTTCAGGAGAACTAGTCAGAATAAAGTTTGTGTATTAAAACCTTTAAAGGGCTATAACTCTGCCAAAATCATTCAACTGGAACACATTGACTATGTACAACAAGGCTTGGTACTGATCATGCCTGCAAAGTTTCAATGAAATCCTGCCAAATAAAGGCCCTTTCGTGTAAATGAGGCCAAGATATAGCATATCTCAGATAAACAAGGGCCATGACTCCGATGTAAATGGTCCAGTCTGGATGGTTTTCGAACTCGTCCAAGCTTTCATTGATATTAACAATCTGGTAAAGTTTCTTAAAGATCGGATGAAAGATAAAGGCCCTATCGTATTAACGAGGCAAAATATAGGATTTTTAACTAAATCAAGGGCCATACCTCCACTGTTACTGGTCGGATCTGGCTGGTTTCCTAACTTGACCGAGCTTTCATTGATATGAACAATCTCGTAAAGTTTCATAAAGATCGCATGAAAAATAAAGGCCCTATCATCTTAACGAGGCAAAATATAGCATTTTTAACTAAATCAAGGGCCATAACTCCGCTGTTACTGGTCCGATCTGGCTGGTCTTCGAAATTGTCAGAGCTTTCATTTATATAAACAATCTGGTAAAGTTTTGAAAAGATCGAATGAAAGATAAAGGCCCTATCGTCTTAACGAGTCAAAATATAGCATTTTTAACTAAATCAAGGGCCATAACTCCGCTGTTAATGGTCCGATCTAGCTGGTCGTTGAAGTTGTCCGAGCTTTCATTTATATAAACAATCTGGTAAAGTTTGATAAAGATTGGATGGAAGATGAAGGCCCTATTGTCTTAATGAGGCAAAATATAGCATTTTTAACTAAATCAAGGGCAATAACTCCGCTGTTAATGGTCCGATCTAGCTGTTTTTCAAACTTGTCCAAGCTTTTATTGATATTAACAATCTGCGAGAGTTTGGTAAAGATAAAAAAATAAATGAAGGTGCTAGAGTGTTCACAAGGCTTAATATGGCATTTTCCAGCAAAACAAGGGCCATAACTCCGGTGAAATTATTTCGATCTTGCCGGTTTTCAAACTTGTCCGAGCTTTTATTGATATAAAGACACTGGCAAAGTTAAGTAAAGGTCCAATTAATATTGAAGGCCCTAGAGTGTTCACAAGGCAGAAAATAGCATATTTCAGAAAAAACAAGGGCCATAATTCCGGTGTTCTAATTCGATTTAGCTGGTTTTCGAACTTATTTGAGCTTTCATTGATATTAACAATCTGTGCAAGTTTGGTAAAGATCAAATAATAAATGAATGTGCTAGAGTGTTCACAAGGCAGAAAATTACATTTTTGAGAAAAAACAAGGGCCATAACTCTGGTGTTACAAACCCAATTTAGCTGATTTTCGAACTTGCCCAAGCTATTATTGGTATTAACAATCTATGCAAGTTTGGTAACGATCAAATAATAAATGAAGGTGTTAGAGCGAACAAGGGCCATAACTCTGGTGTTACTGATCCGATTTGGCTGGTTTTCGAACTTGTCCGTGCTGTCATTGATATTGACAATCTGTGCAAGTTTGGTAGAGATCAAATAATAAATGAAGGTGCTAGATTGTTCACAAGGCTTAATATGGCATTTTTCAGTAAAACAAGGGCTATAACTCTGGTGAAATTTATCCGATCTGGCTGGTTTTCGAACTTGTCCGAGCTTTCATTGATATAAAGACACTGGCAAAGTTTCGTAAAGATTCAATTAATAATGAAGGCCCTAGAGTTTTCACAAATCAAAAGTTAACGACGGACAACTCGCCATCCCATAAGCTCTTCTGGCCTTTGGCCAGTAGAGCTAAAAACAATTATGAAATAACTAAAGCTTATGTTAACATAACGGTCAATATTATGCAATAGCTTAAATATTTAAAAACTGTGTTTTACACTGTCCTGTTTTAATGGGATGACAGTAGGGTAAGTGTGAGGTTTGGTGCACCCTAGAACCAGTTTATACCCCCAGTGGCCTAATTTGCCACTGACCGTTCCAAGGCGGTAGACCTATTGTCAACCCTTTTTGTGTTTGTGATGTCGTTTGCATTTATTATTGCTTTTGCCTTCTTGTTTGTCTGTTTGCGTGTTTGTTTCTGTGTTTTGTGGTTTACTGTCCTCCTTGAATGCTACTTTCCCTGTCCGATCTTTTTATATTTCTTTTCATGAGAATCGTTGTATTAAATTTAGAACGATTTATTGTTTCTATAATAATTTGTGCCAGATTTTAAATATTTAAGTACGAACAGTTTGTGATTATGGTTGGTTCATTTCTTTTACAGATTCCACTGGGAATTTTCAACAAAAATGAGGCAAAAACTGCTGACATGATCAGTATCATGTAACACTACCATATGTATGTGCCAGGATCAAGGCCTACAGCAGACATTGAGCTGTTGGATATAACAGAAAGGTGCAACCTACTATTCATTCAATAATGCAATTTTTGTGTCGCCTTCGTAACATGGCAGGCACTTAGAGATCGCTTTGTCCGACTTCATCTTTTCTTAAACTTTAATCTGCAACCTAAATTTGGCCATAACTTGAAAAGTATTTAAATTAATATTAATTAAACTTCAGAAATATATTCAGCTTGCCCGTTTCAACAGTCCAATAACTATTGACTATCATTTTGGTAGAGTTATTCCCCTTTAACCTGCAACATAACTGAGCTCATAACAGGGCAAGTAATAATATACAGTTCTTTCTTGCCAAGTATTGATGTTTGCAATTAAAAAAAATCATGAAAGATTGCATCCCCTGTCTTCAAACTTTGTAGTTAGATTGTCCTTTCTGAAAAAAGCACATGGCAGACGACATAAGCGTTCTGTGGAACACCCTTTTAGTTTTACAATGTTAAACAAAGTTTTAGCATGCATTATTTAACATCATTAAAAGAGTCGTGCTATATAAAATACAAATCTCATTAAAACAAGTCAAAAGAAAAGAGACAAAATTTATGAAACTGACAACACATAAAGAACTCAGCAAAAAAACCTTCAGAGGTAAAATTAAAATCTAAGAAAGGAACAAACATACATGCGAATACTTGCCTTCATTTCTTGTTTCATGCCATTAATATCTCTTTCTGAGGTATTAATTAAGAAACATATTATTCTTGGTGATCCTTAAAAGACTAACCTAAAGGGGACAATCGGTAAACTTGATTTCTTTTAAACTTGCATGTTTGCCGTCTCATTATTAATAATCATTTGACTAGTTCAAATCAAAGACTTTTTATGGATATTCTTTTATTATTTGTTGATTATTGCAACTTTAATATCAAAGTTTTTATTTTTTTTTATTAAATTATATATATACAAGCAGATTTAAAGTCAAAACGATACTTGCCATAATAAATTGAGGCTAATTTGTATGTTTCATATTAAACTGCTTCAGGATTGCCTTGTGTCCCTCTAACATAAACATTTGTATTACCTACTTAATATGCAGAGATGAAGTGTCAGATCATATGCGTAAAATTCCCTTTGGTGGTGACCAACTATCAATTGAGAGAGCCATGTGTGCTCATTTAGGTAGGTCACAAGAAGAGACACATGAAGAACGTCTAGAAGGTCTTGCGCCTTTTATTGAAGATTGGCATGCAATGTTCTTTTCATGCAGGTAGCTATACTGATGAGGATAACACATAATAACTAATTTGTTTAATATGATGTGGTATAATTGAATTAATTGAATTGCATATATAATTTATCACATAACTTGTGGTGTGGCATGATGTATTTGTCATATTACGCTTGTGAAATAAATATATAAATGATGGTCATATCATCATAGTCCTTTCCGTTCAGCTCTGTGTGCATCGGAATCGGCTATGAACAGTCTCAATCAAACCGAGACTGCAATATTTCGTATGTGTCGTGCTCGGCCGTTTCCAAAGGTCCATTATCATACTCTTTGTCAATAATACCATATTACGGAATTCAATTTCAGTAGTTCGGTGGCATACGGAGATGATATAGAATATATTCAATATTGAACAGACACTCATGTAAGATCCTCTTTTTATACTATACTCTGTAAAAGAAGTTTTGGGCCATGGCAGTGTTCGAACCCGTACAATGATCGCTGAACCATGACATTCGACCATAACCCTTATTATCTCAGTTGATAATTCACAATAGATCAACAATCAACAATAATTATCGTTTACAATGAAAGTATGCGAAAAAATAATAATATTTGTATTGGCTACTCGAATGTGTCTATAACTGTTACTTTTTATGGACTTTGCAACATTTTTGACAGACCTTTGTGTGTTCGCGATATTTTTTTAAAATAAATCTTGTTTGGAATTTAATGTTTCTGGTACCAAATTAACCGGGTAGGGTAGACATTGGTTACTAAAAAAATGATACTTAAATTTTGTCCACTAGTTTATTTTTATATGACTTTATATACCCTGGTCCAAAACCTTTTTTACCGAGTATATATTAAGTATGCTATTCTTTGCAAAGAACTATACCCACATCCAATGGCAAGAAATATAAAAAGATCGGACAGGGAAAGTAGCATTTAAGGAGGACAGTAAACCACAAAACACAGACACAAACATGCAAACAGACAAACAAGTCATACCTACATCAAGATATACAGTTTTAATGTGTGATATTAACGAACTGATTATCATGCAATGTAACTCACCTAAATATGCCATAAATGGTAACAGAGACACAAGTATCACACTGTTTATTGTGCTTATTTATTTATTAGGTAATAATGGATTTACATTATGGCCCAGCTAGTCAGGCAGAAGGTGCCACTCTGGCCCCGTTAAGAAATTTAATTAACAGGAGAAATGTAATAAAAGTATAACACTTACTATGACATGATAGAAAATTAATTAGGCTGTTAGAAACAAAATATATTTCTGTAAAATGAAAAATGAGATAATTATTAGTTTACATAAAAAACAATGTCAGTTAGTTAATAATGCCAGATCTCATGAATAAAAAGCAGATATCCTTATAAGGTATGCAACAAAAGTATGTATTACATTTCTACTGAATTAATCAGAAATTCATGATCACTTATACATGTAGTTTTATTGGAACACAAACATAACTAACTTTGACATTGATCGTGAGTCATGGTGTCAATAAAGCATTGTGGATGTCAATGTTAATTGAAGAAAATATTCAAAGACAAAATGATTCAGATAATATACACAAACTAGTTTAAAATGTACCATAATAGTTATGCCCTTCATTTGATGGTAGGTGTTTTGTTTTTGTCTCGCCTTTTGAAAAAATGCGAGACATAGGCCCGCTAATGACGCAGTCAGCATATTGTATTATAACGTTTTTGTTCTTGGAAGAAGAATGTTCAAATTTCATACATAACCTCCTGGTCATTGTCCATCTTTAGTTTAGCCAATAGTTAGGCCAATAACTTCCAGCCCTCCAACTGACCCTGGGTACGAGTCACGGTCACTTAAATACATGTACAGTCACCAAATTTTAACGCAAATATTGACGGAACATGTATTTCAGAACATCTTCAATTTTAATAGGAAGTGAAAAAGGGTGTACATGCTGTGTCAGACTTCCTAGACTTAGTGACTGAATGCCATGTGATTGCAGCAGCTCTTGATATACTTGGAATGGACAGTGTTGACAATACGCCACCGGACCTTCCAGACAACCCCTCCAAAGAAGAGAAACAGCAGTATTTAAAGAATCTTGCAACAAATCTAGTAGATCAGTAAGTATACATCGATGCAAGTACTTCTTAAATATTACAAATATGAGATCAAAAACAAGAAAAAGTTCTGCTTTGAAACATGACTGTATTGTATAAGAAATATAAAAAGATCGGACAGGGAATGTAGCATGCAAGGAGGACAGTCAACCACAAAACACAGAAACAAACACGCAAACAGACAAACAAGAAGGTAAAAGTAATAATAAATGCAAACGACATCACAAACACAAAAGTCTTGACAATAGGTCTACCGCTTTGGAACGGTCAGTGGCAAAGTAGGCCACTGGGGGTTTAAACCGGTTCTAGGGTGCACCAAACCTCACACTAATCCTACTGTCATCCCATAAAAACAGGACAGTGTAAATAAAGAAATCCCCGCCATGATCTAATCTCTAACCAGCAAGGCAGCATCAATAGGCAATATAAGTAATAAGTACTGATAAAGGTGAAAACACAAATATGCTCGTGTAAATGTAATACAAAAAAAACAGTAGCCTAGAAAGCCACAATGAAGGTACTCAATGACTTTGCAGAAGCCAGAGCAGTAAGAGAATAAACCATTAAGGGCACGACAAGAAAGATCAGAGACAAATATCAAACGCCACCGTCCCAATGGGCTTTGTGTAGGCGTCATCATAGGGTCCACAACCTGTCTGGTCATCGTACAATTAAAGAGGAAAGCACAGTGGCGAACTGTAAAAGGGTCCACCACCAAGCAAGCTGTTGAGACCATTACCACAATTTATGCACAAATTAGCCCATAATGATACAATTTCCTTTTTTTTTGTATGTTCCCAATAACAGAATTTTTTTAAACTTTCTAAGCACATAGTTTAACATATATAAAAACAAAATGTGCAATAAAAATGATAGGTCCCCATGCTTGTTTAGAAAAAGAATTTGAAACCCTACCCCTATGCTAAAAGGCCAAGTTTTGTATTAAAAATATATAGAAAAGGTATATTTTCCTTTTTTGTTATGTTCCTAAGAACAGAATTTGTTCAAACTTCCTAGGCACTTATTTGAACATATATTTAGACAATATATTCAATTAAATTTATAGGTCACCATGCATATTGAGATTTGATATTGTTTTTTTTGAACCATATCATTATGCTTATTTTTTTTTAATTTTGTTGGAATTTTAACAAAATGCTATATTTTTCCTATTTTATGTATCTCATAATAGGCCTTTATTTAAATAAAGACAATAAAAAAATAATAAAAAATAAAAAAATTAAATAAAAAAATATTCAAAAAAAGAAAATTCAAAAAATAAATTCGAAAGAATTAAAAAAAAGACAAAAAGTACAACTAGACGTCAAAAGCAACTTTCCTGTAAATTTGTAGGAAAATCCATCCAATAGTTTTAGAAGAGAAGTCGCCCAAAAAAGTTGCGCATGGAAAACTACAGCAAATGCCTTTAATATTTTTTCAGAAACGATTAATGTTACAGGTTTGGAATCATTTGTATATTAAAGTGCAAGTGAAATTTTTAACATCTTATAAAGGTATACCATGAATGACATGAATGATTCTGTGGCAAACATTGAAAACGCCACTGATGGTAACAGGGTCGAGTTTATGAGAAAGAGAAGCATTCGTGCTGGGGATGTTGAAAGAAACTTCAGGAATGGGAAATTTCTTTTCCAGGTCTTTTTCATGACAGGTCACATTAAAATATCGCTTAGAAGCCTTCAACTTCATTGCCCAGGTTATAAATTGTATCCATTTTCTTTTCTTCTTAAATGCATTACTATCAGTATTCTCTAAAACAGCATTCTCATCTTAAATAAATGGCCATTATCATACTCTTTTTTTCAGTGGCGTTGCTTGTGTAGTGTGGCGGCAGTAAAACATCTCCCCGCGCTTGCAATCAGTACTGTTATCCATTCGATCTTTGGAGATCGCTGAGCCCGATACTTATATTTAGTTATCGGTGGTACATTTTCAATTTCTTTTTGTTTTCTTTCATAATTTTTGATTCGGTGGTTCCACTACTCCGGCCGATAATAGGCTCTGGGTATTGTTTAACCACGCATAGGATATGTTGTCTGCTTTTTAATTTAGTCTTTTGGATGTTACTTGTGATACGCAGGCTTCATAACCGCTGTTCCCAACTAAATACCATTATGTTTATTTCGCTCTTCGGGGCATTTTATTTTATTAGATACTGGGAACATGAGAAGTAGTGCACTCCATGTCCACCGCCATATGCATGCCATCTTCTGGATGGTTAAAAATGTGTTCTATTGATTTTATGAATATTGAGTTCTGCTCAACCCGGGGCTAGAGGGCGTGAGCGGTAGCTAGCATAATTTCACTACCGCTCATGAACAGTCTCAATCAAACCGAGACTGCAATATTTCGTATGTGTCGTGCTCGGCCGTTTCCAAAGGTCCATTATCATACTCTTTTTTAACAACCAGAAGTATCATTAGCACTGTGGACTGTTGAAATATGGACTACTGAAAATTGTGAGAAAGCGAAGCATTCGTGCTGGGGATGGTGAAAGAAACTTCAGGAATTGGAAATTTGTTCTTTTTTTGTGTTTTTAATGACAGGTCACATAAAGTACCGCTTAGAAGCTTTCAACATTACTATCAGTTTTCTCTAAAACAGCATTCTCATCTTACTTATATTGCCTATTGATGCTGCCTTGTTAGTTAGAGATTATATCATGGCGGGGATTTCTTTATTTACACTGTCCTGTTTTATTGGGATGACAGTAGGGTAAATGTGAGGTTTGGTGCACCCTAGAACCGGTTTAAACCCCCAGTGGCCTACTTTGCCACTGACCGTTCCAAGGCGGTAGCCCTATTGTCAACCATTTTTGTGTTTGTGATGTCGTTTGCATTTATTATTATTTAAATAAATGGTAAAAGAAAAACACAAAACCAAATGAAAATCGTCATAATGTGTTATAGTTTCATTTGAAATTTGTATATGTATAAAAAGTTTAAATTAATCCGCATGTTACCTTCGCTTTAACTGTTGTTTATGAATGTATTAGTTCTGGAAAACTTGACGACTGGGATGGTTTTGTCAAATCATAAATATTAATGAAGATTACTGGCAGTTTTACAAACCTTTAAATAAATATTATTAACATCAAATCCCCCTATGCCCCTAGTCAATTTCAAAATTTATTTTTCTTTCAGTTGACAAAGCACAAGAATAAGTCACCAGATAAAGTGGAACCGCTTTGTTAACTATTCAGTTGGTAAGGATTCCAATCTTGTACAAGATAATTAATAAATTATGTCTCTTGCGTGTGGAAAGTAACAATATTAAAGGGACACATGGCAATCTTGGTTAGTTTAAAAGTCGCAGCGTCCTCTGGGTTTTCTAAACCTGCACATTTGCCATTATTAATATTAATTATTAGAATAGATCAAGGTAATTGTTTTTACATATTGGTAACTACTGATTATATTGCAACAAAAAATATATTTAAACATTTGGTAGAATAACGCCGAAAACTGAAATCTCATTTTTGTCTTGCCTTTTAGAGTTTGCTGAGTTATGATAGAGTTATGGCCCTTTGACATTTTATTTTAAATTTCTTGTCGGTGCTAAACGGCTCGTTGGATTTCTACAAAATTTGGCAGGAAGCCTCAGTATGATGTTTAGTTGTGCAAAGCACGGTATATCAAGGAAATCTTGAACAAGTTTGAGAACCAGCTAGATCTTGTTAGTAGCGACAGAGCTATGGCACTTGATTTGTTGAAAAATGCTATATTGTATTTTCCTTTGTTAAATCTGTAGTCACTTCATTTTTTATCTGATCTTTACCATATTTGTTTAGAATGTTAATATAAACTCCACCCATTTTTAAAAAATTTCATTCATAAAAGTAAGTTGGACAAATTAAAAAATACCCATGCCGGACTAGACACAGCAGACTTATTGCCCATGATTACCAAGTGAGCGATCTACGGCCATCCTATCCCTGTTGTTTTTGCAATGTTTTAAAAGAAGTACTGATGGGAATTTTATGTCGACAACCCTTGATATAAGAGCAATTTTAGCCAGTAAAGCGTCCACAGGCCCTCTTGTTTTTAATAGAATGGCATTTTGTTTTTAAACAAAAGCACTAAAATGTCATCTCAGCAAACTGCAAACTCCATTGTTTTTAGTGACTAAAATGTTTAAATTTGCTTTCATTTAAGCATGATTGACCTTTTTATTTTTAAGTCCCGCTCCCGTTAGGCGAGAAATGTAAATCCGTGGATTTCTTGTTTTTATTTAATTACATGCAAGCAGTTTTAAAAAAAAAGGTATAATAATGGACCTTTGGAAACGGCCGAGCGCGACAAATAAGAAATATTGCAGTCTCGGTTTGATTGAGACTACCAGGTGAGCGATCTAAGGCCATTCTATCCCTGTTGTTTTCGCAATGTTTTACTGAGGAGAATTTTATGTCGACAACACTTGACATAAGAGCCGTTTTAGCCAGTAGAGCGTCCACAGGTCCTCTTGTTTTTAATAGATTTTTTTTTTTGTTTTTAAACAAAAGCACTTAAATGTCATCTCAACAAACTGCAAACTTCATTGTTGGTAGTGACAAAAATGATTACATTTGCTTTCATTTAAGCATGATTGACCTTTTTATTTTTAAGTCCCGCCCCCGTTAGGCGAGACATGTAAATCCGTGGATTTCTTGTTTTTATTTAATTACATGCAAGCAGTTTTAAAGCCAAAATGATAAACAATACATAAATCGAGGTGTAATTTTAATTGTTGATATAAAACTCAAGAGTGTTGTGTTTCCTTTGCAGTTGAGTCCATGATTGCAATGTTGTGTCGGTATACTTAAATATGATGGAAGAGAAAATAGTCTCTCCTAATAAAGGTGCATTTTAGTGTAAATTGAGGAGGTCTCTTCGAGTAGGTTTGTCTGCAGTGTATTTGCCAGGCATCCATTCAGCCATCTTTTGTCATGGCCAAAACTAGATGGGGCTGAGGTAAAAATAAAATTGTCTCAATATATTATTTTTATATACATTTATAGAAGAATATTAAATACGCTATATTATAGTTAAAAATGTTGGTGGAGAATACATTATACAAAATAAATTTGTTCTTGATGCAAGCATTCTATCTGATATTGCCAAAATAGTAATTTTCAGTTCAAATTAACATGAATTGTATTCTTTAAAGGATATTATTTTATCGAACTGATGAATAACTGGGCTAAAGCAAGGATGAGATCATTGATCGGACTGGGAAGACTACCTTAATGTTCAAGGGAAAATTTCAGAAACAAATTGGTGTACCACCTGCATCCAGGGATAGGTTAGAAACTATAATCAGTATTCAAGTTTAGTTCAAGTAATCAAGCTCACATAATTTCTTGGCTAAGAATAGTACCAGGCAATAGTGCAAATCTCCCAATGCATACATTTTGACAATCTTTGAATGGGATCTTTGAGTAAAGAGTTAGTTTATGTTCTTAAGCTGTCACGCCCTACACCGCTGCAGGTTCAAATCCCACCGGGACCTCGACTTGTAAATGAGAAAGTGTTGACTCCTACGAATGCCGGAGTTATACATTACTGGTTATACCCAGGAGAAATGGTTGGTCTATCTCCACCTCTAAAAACTGTCATATATAGCCTAACATGTGCTAAAAATGATGTAAAACAATAACTCAACCAATCTTTAGCAGTCATAAGAAGCATCTACCAAATCACCTTATATTTCTTTAATTAATTTCATAGCTCAAAGTCACTAAAATGGGCTTTTTAATTTACAGATCAGAAGCAGATCTACGTCAAAATGATAATTTTATATAGGGTCCTATAGAAACCACAGCGTCCGAACGCAATGGCGTCGTAGGTCCGCATTGTACTGCAAACAAGGACAACTGTTGTTGGCACAGATGAAGAGGGCAGACATTTTCAAAATAAATGGAGGCCGTTATCCGACATATACAAATACAGATACAACTCATTTGTATAGCGCAAACAATTTATAATACAATATTCTTTTGCGCTTCACACAGTTTATAGAGACATATAATGAATATCAAAGGGATATTTTTTCAAAACTAAATGTCAAGAATGTTCACGATTGGTTGAAAGAGAAGAAAATGACATATGAATAAAATGAGATATAGGGTCCTATAGAAACCACAGCGTCCGAGCGCAAAGGCATCGTAGGTCCGCACTGTACTGCAAACAAGGACTTGAAAATACAATGAAAGAGACAAAAAACAACAGAAAGGGTGGTGAAGACAGGGTTACCGACTTGGAACGGTCAGTAGGCAATAAGGCCCACTGGTTAGTTTGAATCGATTTTATATGCGCACAATCCTCGCTATTATCCTGTCTTCAGCGCCCCAATAGGCAAGACAGTGTAAACAAAACTACATCCAATCAAAAGGAATTCTCTTAACAATAAAGTCCACATCCTGAGAAACTAACTAAAGAAACACATGCACAATAATAAAACATCTCAGGATGTATCCAGAATCGTACTGAACAACCATAGTAGTTGCAGCTAAAGAGAAAACCAATCTAGGGTACGACCAAAAAAAATCCGATGAACGAAGCTCATGCACCCACCACCCTTAGTTGGGGTTTCAGTAGGTACAGTCATAGAGTCCCAAGAGGTAGTCCAGTCATCGCACAAGTGAAAAGTGAAGCGTAATGACTGTTTAGTGCCTACTGATTGGTCATGGTCACCTACTTTTACTTAGGATGTGTAGTCCCACTGGGAGCTTGACTTTTCAAACGAGAAAGTGTCCATGGATGAGACGGGAGGTATACAAGACTGGTTCTATCCATGAAAGATTGGGTGGTCTGACTCTACCATAACAATACATGGGCGGATTTTTTTTTTTTGGGGGGGGGGGGGGGGGGTGGGGGGGCGGAATCGGTTAATTTGATCACAGACATATTAATTGTTATTAGGTCTTTGATTTGATCAAATATCAACTGCAGTTCGCTGACTAGTTCAATTTTCGCTCATTAGTTTCATTTTCGCTGGTTTAGCACCTTTCCGATATTTAAAAAAACAGTAGCAGCCGATACATTGAAAATGTCAGGCCCATCAAAGCGAAAAAAACTTGGTCCATCCAGTAGTACGCTGTCTCAGACAGATTTAAGATGGGTTTTTTTTCGACAAGTGCGAAAGAAAAGAAAAGGTTTGTTTTACTTTTGCTTTGTAATATAGTTTCTAGGATGCATTTTCGGTGCCGACGCAGTATTTGTTTACGATGAATTTTGGTGCATTTTAGGCTTACTTTTATTTTAAAGTTTGCGTACCGAGTACCAAAAGACGTTTTTTTAGTCCCGCATACCACGCAATTGAGTCCCGAATACGGCGCAAATAGACCCTGATTAAGTTAACACATTGTTAAATCCTTTTATTTGAAAACGGACTTTTTATATTCATATATGTATGTCCACGTTACTTAGATAAAATACCAAACAATTTCGATGCACGCCCTCAGTAGAATTTTTTTTTTTGCTCGCTTCGCTCGCTCGACGCATAATGGCTAATGAGTGGTTTAATTAACACATTGTTAAATCATTTTATTTGAAAACGGACTTTTTTTATTCATACATGTATGTCCATGTTACTGTAGATAAAATATCTAACAATTTCGATGCACGCCCTCAGCTTCCCTCGCTCGACGCATAATGGCTAATGAGTGGTTTAATAAACACATTGTTAACTCCTTTTATTTGAAAACACACTTTTTTACCCTATCAATGCACTACCGCAACCGTTTTATGAGGCTAGAAACGGACCCGAAAATTGACCAAAATCTTACGCCCCCCCTAAGGTGAAATCCTGGATCCGCCCCTGCAATATTGACTGTCATATATGGCCTCACATGTGCTAAAAATGACATAAAACATATTTCAAACAAACAGAATGTGCAATTTTAATGCTGATGTATCTGTATAGGAATGAGGAGTGTGAACATACGTTGTGACGTACATACAAGTACAAACAGACCAAAGAAACAAAACTAACACTATATGCTCCCTCCACTATCGCTGTGCCGAGCATAATAAGTAATCAATCTGAAATTTGAAACAGTATACATAAAATACAGTTGTACCATTGCGACACCCAGTGTGCTTCATCCAACACAAACGCTGCAATGTTTTCCTGATACTGAAATTAAAGGAATAAAAGAAAGCAAAACATTTATTATTTATAACAATCTAACAGTAGTAATAAGACACTGAAACCTAAATATCATAGTATTATTTAAAATGTTTTGAACCTTTTTTTTTTACATGTTCAGTGGGTTGGGTATAGAATCATTTGGGTAAAACGTTGAAATTTAAAATGAGAACATCTACTTTAACTTCTGATTTACATTTACTCGTTTAGTTGTATGATAGGAAGATTTCTGAAATTATTGTCATATAATTGTCCGTCGTTAACTTTTGTCTCGTTAAGACGATAGGGCCTTCATTTTTCATCCGATCTTTACGAAAAATTATATATAGGGTCCTATAGAAACCACAGCGTCCGAACGCAATGGCATCGTAGGTCCGCACTGTACTGCAAACAAGGACTAGAAACTACAATGAAAAGAGACAGAAAACAACAGAAAGGGTGGTGAAGACAGGGTTACCGACTTGGAACGGTCAGTAGGCAATAAGGCCTACTGGTTAGCTTGAATCGATTTGGTAAATTCTGTGTGGGTTTGTCACCGGTGTGTTCAATGTGAAGGAAAAGTGGCGGTCGTTGAAAAAAACGCAAAGAAACGTTTTTCTGAGTTTAACAGGCAGGTGAGACGAACTGGCGGTGGCTCCCCTCCCTATGCATTTCCTACAGACTGCCATAAGATCATCGACATGTACCGGGAGTCTGCCGGATTCAGTGGGGTTCCCGGGTGCCACAAACTGTGAAACAATCACAGAACCATATCCCGGTAAGTCCCTCTGAGTTATAAGATAGAAATCCGCCTGCTCCACGAGACGTGACTTAATATTGTTACGTCACTGACACAACTACAGTACCGTTCATAAAGTTACATGTAGCCTGTTTCATTATTTTACGATCATCACATCCCAGATAACTGAATATGCCTATATTGAATTGTTTAATGTTTGAAACGAATGGCAGTTGTACAGGCTTGGTGATCTAAACTAGCACACACCTTTAGCGTTATATTTCTAGGCTTGCTATATATAATGCAATGCTAATACACAAGCCATACAAACATCGTACCAATTTCCCCATCGGATAACCCCATCGCTCAACGCTGTTACTTCCCTTTATGACGTTCATAATCAGTTGTTACCCACGAGTGTTTCAATGGTCGTGTATCTTTATACTTATAATTTGGAGCTAAATAAGAATGGATGTTGTCGACACAACAAACATGTGTGCGGGAAAACTAGTGATCATGTTGACAAATTCGGATTAAACAGCTACAGTAAGCCTTTGTGTTTTACTTATATTGCCTATTGATGCTGCCTTGTTGGTTAGAGTTTAGATCATGGCGGGGATTTCTTTATTTACACTGTCCTGTTTTAATAGGATGACAGTAGGGTAAGTGTGAGTTTTGGTGCACCCTAGAACCGGTTTAAACCCCCAGTGGCCTACTTTGCCACTGACCGTTCCAAGGCGGTAGCCCTATTGTCAACCCTTTTGTGTTTGTGATGTCGTTTGCATTTTTTATTACTTTTGTCTTTTCGTTTGTCTGTTTGCGTGTTTGTTTTTGTGTTTTGTGGTTGACTGTCGTCCTTGAATGCTGCTTTCCCTGTCCGATATTTTTACCCTTTTCTAACCGTTTTCAAAATACATTTGTGGTCGAAGATAGCGAGATCAAAGCTTTCTGCGCATGCTCACATCGTATCTGTCACCGTTGATTATATACATATTTGAAACACTAAATTTCATCTGAGAAGTGTTAAATAATTAATATGTTTCATATCTATTCACGAGTTAAAAGATATCCAGTATCAAAGCACTCGTTGTTTTTACCCAGTTAGCACATTAACCGATTGAAAATCAACAACAACTTTTCTGACTAAGAGTATAAATAGTACTAAGACATCCGTTTGCGTCTATTTTTAGAAAACAGCATGGTCTGAAAAGTTATATTTATTTCAGCTAATTAAATCGTTTTTTTTTATACAATTTTCAATTGAAAACGAGGCTTGTCCCAACCCTTTTGTGTTTGTGATGTCGCTTGCATTTTTTATTACTTTTGCCTTCTCGTTTGTCTGTTTGCGTGTTTGTTTTTGTGTTTTGTGGTTGACTGTCGTCCTTGAATTTTGCTTTCCCTGTCCGATATTTTTTTATCTGTCTTGACCAATTCCCGGACAGTACCAATTCCCGGACGTTTCAAAATTTTGCTTTAATGTTACATGATATTGTCCAATTTTTGTTTGCGATCAGTAACTTAACTGATGCAATTCAGTAAAGTTTAATATTTCAAGGGATCTGATTTAAATGTAATGATTGTCCTTCATTTTCTGTCTGGGAATTGGTCTCTATTCTCTAAAAAATACCCCACCCACCACCCAAAATGGAAGTGCATGCCGACATCACTTTATTTCAGAATAACTCAGTACTATGAGTCAGAGCTACGAATACGATAGTGATATAGATCTGTTTGCAAGCTCTCCCACTCCCAGTCCCAGTGGCAGTGATATTCCTACACAGCCTCCCTCTCAGAGTCAGTCTCAGTTTGATTTTGATTCACAGGTATATATAGTTATTTTAATAAGTTGAAACTGACAATTTGGTGCATTTCTAATACTTGTATTTATCATACAGCACATATGTATAGATTCTGACCACATAGTTACTTAATATGTAATGTGAGAAATGTGTATGAGGCAGTTTAATTCAAACCCACAAACTTCAAATTTGGATTCGGATGATTCACACATAAAGAAATGTTGAAATAAATTAATGTGCATAAATTATAAAAATATCACAAGTAGTTAAAATCATTCAAAGTAATATTTAATGAACCATAATATATTATCAAATATTTATTTTATTATTTTAGGATTTTATTCTGGGAATCTCATACTTGTTGGAATTTGGATCTGCTTCAGAGTACAATGCATGTATGTATTTCAGACATAATTTATGTTTAGAATTAACTGTAGGCCAAAGAATTAATTTGTATCAATTGCCTGTGGTAAAAGTGTATCTTTGTTTGTTAACAGGCAGTGCTACGTCCAGTATTTCCGAGTAAATAGATTAAAGTTCAGTCGCAAAAGCTTTCGGTAAGTACACTAGATCATACAATGGTGTTGGCATATTTAGCATGTGTGTAAACCCCATTTATCATGTGTTTTCCTAGAAATTAGATTTATATGTAGTTGCTTACATTTAACCATATTGCTTCATTTCAAAGTGTGCAAGATTATACTCTAGTACAAAGATATCTTTTCAAGTACACTGCATTTTACTGCTAGCTTTCATTTTTTAGACAACTCTGCTAATTTGTAAATACTGCTTATTTTATTAACCCTTGCTAATTTTAACATTCTGTAATATTGTTTGTAGGGCCTGCATAATATAATTCCAAGATTTTTCTGAATACTGTTCTATTTTGGGTTGCCTTGGTTGCGCATATAAAATCGATTCAAGCTAACCAGTAGGCCTTATTGCCTACTGACCGTTCCAAGTCGGTAACCCTGTCTTCACCACACTTTCTGTTTTGTTTTTTGTCTCTTTCATTGTATTATGTAGTTTTGTTTACACTGTCTTGTCTATTTGGGCGCTGAAGACAGGATAATAGCGAGGATTGTGCGCATATAAAATCGATTCAAGCTAACCAGTGGGCCTTATTGCCTACTGACCGTTCCAAGTCGGTAACCCTGTCTTCACCACCCTTTCTGTTGTTTTTTGTCTCTTTCATTGTATTTTCAAGTCATTGTTTGCAGTACAGTGCGGACCTACGATGCCTTTGCGCTCGGACGCTGTGGTTTCTATAGGACCCTATATCTCATTTTGGGGAGTATTAATTTGTACATCGGCTTAAAATGTCTAGGAGCTTGTAAACCAGTTTAATCTAAAATCACACTATTTTGTCTTTGCAATGACAGTTCCCAGGCGGTGACCCCAGATGTAATCCATTTCTTCACTAACAAAATATTGATGGGCTAAGATATTTGACAAAGTGGAGACTTGGAATTAAATGTATGGCCTAGTGTGTGGCATGCTCTGCATTTAACTATTTCATATAGAGTGTACAAGCATGCGAAATGGGAAACATAGTTTTGCTAAATTCAAAAAGAACTTTAGGGTTTGGGTTGGAGGTTTGCCAGAAATACAGAATATTCTTAGGCCTGATAATAATTGCTTTATGTATATATGTGCCCCTTTACTAAATGCAGAATATAAAGGTACTGTATATTTGGCAATTATAGCATACAGCGAATTCAACTTGAATAATAAAAAAAAATCTGTCCCCATTCCCCCAAAAATCTGTTTTACAAGAAAAAATGATATTAATAATGCATTTTTGTAGTACTGACAAATAAAGTTCAAATGCAATGATGGTGAAAATTACCAAATATACAGTATCAACTAACAAGTGCTTGAATGGTGGCATGTTTTCCTATTTGTGTAATATATTTTACAAAGGTCTACCAGAATACATCCTGTCAGTCTAACATTACAACAGTAATAGGCCAGGCTAAGAACTCTTTAGCCATTACATTAACCAGGAAAGCCAAGATGAAGTTACATCTTTCTTTACATGCAACACAATGGACTTTGATGATACACCAGTTTATGTTGATCATCTCAGTAACATAAGAAAGTGGAGAACTTTTAGTTGGTGTAGGATAACAGACTGAAAACTGTAAACTAGAAGCATTCAAACTGTTCACTGAAAATGAACTAGTGATATTTAGCAAGTTAATAGGCAATAAGAAACACGCAGAATGTCAAACAATAATTAGCTTTCCGGTTCCACAACTTTATTAACAAACAGGTAACCCTGTCTTCACCACCCTTTCTGTTGTTTTTTGTCTCTTTCATTGTATTTTCAAGTCCTTGTTTGCAGTACAGTGCGGACCCTTTGCGCTCGGACGCTGTGGTTTCTATAGGACCCTATATCCCATTTTTGATAGAAAAATTAAAAAGCTGTAATTTTTCGGAATGTAGTAAATGGCTATATGGTTTAGCAGTTGGTGGTATTAATTCGGGAACTGCATGTTTGTCTGATTCTCAAAAATCTTATAATTCTTTGACAAAAAGAACATATGAAAAATTCAAAAAGTTAAATAAATCAAGAAATAATAAAGGTGGAGAAGCAAGACATGAGGCTTTTTTGAATAGTAATTTAATATTGCCAACGCATAAAGAAACCCAACCAGTAAAGAAACAGTCTGAGAATGTAATTGCTTTGCAGGATGAAGTTGAATGCATGAAAAATGTAGCGCTATCAGTGGTCTCTGAGTTAAAGTCATGTTATGAAGAAAAAGAAAAACTCGTCAATGAATTAACAGATGTTAAAAGAAAAACGTCTACTAAACTGTCGAGTATTGAAAATATAAATAGATTAAAGACAGCAGTGAAAAATATCAATTAATTGGAAAGCAGCAGTTGAAATATATAAGTACTTTAACTAATAAATAAATGCAAAAAACACACAGTTGAAACGTGCAAGATTAAAATGCACATACATAGAGTCCTGTCTTAATAAAAAAAGAAATCAGCTAGAACAAGCAAAGCAGACAATTGTAGAACTCAAAGATCAACTTGAAAGAAAACAGCACGAGTTAAATACTGAATCTATAAAATATGAAGATGTTCAAAGACAGATGAGGGAACATGAAGCTGAAAACATTTATCTAAGAGATATAATACATCACAATGTTAATACATATGATGATGATGAGAAGAGATTCACACCCGAGTTGCAGCAATATGTGTATGAGCTACTTAATTGTAATGTTTCATTTCAACAAGTATCTCCAGTCATACCAAGTGTACTAAACATGGTAAAAATAAAAGCTAATAAACTGCTTTCAAAGTCAACTGTCAATAACATGAATATACAGGTCAAAAACACATTGGAGAAAAGTTAACACCAAAAGCTAATATATGTGTCTTAAGTGATGAAACAAATACGTTTGGTAGTAAATATGAAGGGATTCACGCAACTGATGAAGATGGTAACTACTGGGTTCTTGGTGTGAGAGAAATTTCAAGGAAGGCCGGTAAGGATGTTCTCCAAACCCTTCTCCAGATCCTAGGAGAAATTGATGCAGTCTCTGAAACAGCCGACAATTTAGCATCCAGAGAAATACTAAAACATATTTCATCTACCATGTCAGGCCGAGCCAGCACACAAATTAAATTCAACCAACTATTAGAAGAATTTAGGAAAGAAGTATTAAAGGAAGATCTTGGTGAACAATGGGACACTAAGACAAATGAAGAACAACTATCAATTAGCAAGCTGTGCAATTTATTTTGTTCTTTACACGCCCTTGTACATATGGCAGAAACATGTTCAAAATCCCTTGTAGAATATGAAAAGAATATTAATGCTCCTATACTAGATATTTCGTTCAAAAAAGAAACCGAGCCTGGTACGGTCAGACTTATACGTACAACATGCAAAGCCTTTTCAAAAGGTGGGGATGAAAAGAACGGACAATTCCTCAACTTTCAAACATATTCTAAAGACTTTCTCAAAGATAATTGTTTTAGAGGCGTACCACTAGAAAGATTCAGGGGCAATAAATTTAACATTCTGTTTCGGAATGCAGCATATGTGTATTTCCTGATGGATCAGATACAGGGTTATCTCATGATAGAAAGCTCAAATAGATTACTTGCAGCAGTTAAGCATGATATCAATATACCAGATATGTAGCTGGTTGCAAAGCTTTGGGATTGATTAGTGAACTTGTAACAGTCCCGTTGTGGTGCATCATTGAGGATGACAATGTGCATATTATTGAAGCAAGGACACATTATGAAGAGTTAGTTCAGTACTGGGAAAACTTCCCACAACATGTACACGAATTGATGGAAGGCAATTACTTGCTATCATTTGTCAACAGGGAGAAATTGTTAACATCAAAGATTGCCATGGCCTTGTTCAAGGAGTGGGAGCATGATGGGATAGTGGTGGCGATACTGATGGTACTAATGTCTGCCCTTGGTGAACTTTGTAAAATACTTTTTAAAGATTTTCTTCCTGGAGGAACATGGTGATGCTCCGGAATATGTGCAAGAAAAGACACTTGGTGTACCAAAGCATAACACATTCTCAGAGACAATATTCGGTCATATGGATCGATTACTTAGAGAAAAACCTAACATAACACAACTGGCTTCAGAAGCTAATATGGTTTTCATCCACAGTAAAACAATAGAATGGTTGAAACAGAAAAGTAATGTAGAAAAGGAAGCAATTGTTAATGCTGCAAGAAAAGATGTACAACACTTAAGACAGAAATATAAGCAAAGGCGTGATCAAATAGAGATGGAGCGCAAAATATTGCTTGCAGAAAAAAGAGAAACGGCCGAGCGAGCTGAAGCAAATAGAATACGAAAAAAAGAGAACATAACAGATGAAGTACAATCCCCCCCCCACCCCCCCCCACCAGTCGGTGGTGGGGTGATACGAATCAGCCGACTGCTCGTTACTTAGCAGAGGGGTAGAACACCCCCCGAAATGTAACCCACCTGTTGACCGTGGGTGGCGACCCGTGTCGTTGGAGAAGAGAGTCCTGGTGGTTGAGTGGCGTGGAGATCTGGTAGTTATCTCCACGTTGCAACACACCACTTTGGTCCGGACTTCAACTAGACGGGCGGTCAGATTTGGCCCGATCTGATCAATCGGTTTGTCACGCCAGCTATAAGAGACCCGACCTTATTATTCAGACAGTACCAGTACACTGTATCTTACTTACTTGTTTATTGTTCTACTTTAAACATTATATAGATAGGGTCTTGTATGGCGGTGGCGCACGGGCTAATCATGTATTTCAAAACGCTATATGGCTATACTCGTGCCACTTTTTAAGCGGAACATAAGTGCGGCTCTTTGACTTTTTAGTTAAGGAGTTATGTCCGCTGGGTGGTATGGGGGCTCTGATGCGTTAGGTTTATATGAGTATACCTTCTACGTATTCTTGGCATTTTGCTGTTGGATATCCACAGCAAATGTCCCCTTGTTGGACTCCGAGGTGGGTGAGAAGCGTGGAAGATGAATTCTTAACGCCACATCATGGCATCACAAAACGCACAAACTACTAATAAACGGAAAAAAACAGATAATGAATCCGATACTGAGGAATCAGTAATCAATCAGTCTTTTCCTCGTTTTCTCATTATCGAATCGGAAAACGGGGAAAAACCTATTGCAGATATGTCACCTTTCGTGATCGAGAAAACTGTCCATTCCATTGCTGGACATGTAAAACAAATTAAAAAATTAAAAAACAAAACAATTCTTATTGAAACAAACAAAAAATCTCACTCCGATAATTTACTTACAATTACACAAATTTTAAACACAAAAGTCAAATGTTACGCTCACACCTCTATGAATATCTCCAAAGGCGTCATCAGGTGCCCGGATCTCTCCGGAGTACCTGAAGACGAAATTATTCGCGAGCTTGCGCCACAGTTGGTAACTGTAGCTCGCCGAATAACCATCAAAAGGAATGACAAAATTATTAGTACAAATACTATCATACTCACATTTGCAACACCCGTCTTACCAAAAACAATAAAGGTGGCATATCTGCAATTGCATGTTGACGCCTACATTCCAAACCCGTTACGTTGCTACAACTGCCAAGCCTTTGGGCACCACAACTCCAGGTGTACTAAAGAAGAACGTTGTGGTAAATGTGGCGACTCTGCATTCAAACATAACGAATCAGATTGTCCTAACGACCTCAAATGTACCAACTGCGGTCTAAGACATCACGCAAATTCAAAATTATGTGAAAAACTTAAAAAAGAAAAAAAAATCATAACAGTTAAATATACACAAAACATTCCCTTTCCAGAAGCAAGAAAATTAAGTGAAGAAAAATATAAAATTTCAAGTCCGACCTCTTACGCATCTCAAAACAACAGCAACACACACAGAATGCAGGGATGCAAGTACGCAATACGAACCACAGCCAGAAATTCAAAATACAACGAATACTTCCTCAGTATCAAATCCAAACAAAAGTCAACAAACACAACTTAACAAACCAAAATTAAACTTTTCACCTAATCAAACTTTTACATTTAAATCAAACACAAAACCGGCAGGCTCTGGCAATGTCAAGAGCATGTCAATTTCTCAGAATTGGAAGGAGGGTTCTTCTAAGACTGTGAAGTCTAGAAGTTCCCCAGTCGTGAAGCCTAATACATCCTCGGTTGGAAGGCCTAGTGCTGCTCCGGCTAAGGAAGTTGGAAGGCCTAGTGCTGCTCCAACTAAGGAAGTTGGAAAGCCTAGTGCTTCTCCAACTGGGGAGCACAAGGAGCAGCCAAAGGTGTCTAATGGCCCTATTGAGCTGCATAATAAATTCGAACAGCTTATGGACATTTCAGAGCCGGCAACTGCACTGCCACTTCCATCCTCTCATGAAAGGTTAGTTGAGGTGCCACTTCAGCTGACCTCTTCCGGTGAGAAGGAACCATCAGTGGAGATGTCGCTGCTTGAGTCTCCTAAGACCTCTCCTAAATCTAAGGCCAAAAATAAAAACAAAATTAAAAATCGCCTTAGCGCTATATAATGGGTAAAACTAATAAGATCATTCAATGGAATTGTCGAGGTTTGAAACCAAATTATGCATTATGATCAGCTTAATTTTAAATGAACACAACCCTATTGCCTTGTATCTTTTAAACAATACTCACTATACAATCATATTTGTGATACCGGGGATAAGGCCACTGGTGGAGTTTCGATAATCGTTAATCGAAAACATTCCTCACAGACCTGTTGCGTTGAAAACAAATTTGCAAGCTATTGCGGTCAGTGTTACTATGCACAGAGTCATAACAATATGTTCCTTATATTTACCACCTAGTTCTTCACTAGACCCTAAAGCTCTAAATCACCTAGTTGCACAATTGCCATCACCTTTTATACTCTTGGGCGATTTTAATGCACACAACTACATCTGGGGTTGTAAAGATATAAACGATAAAGGCAAGAAAATTGAGGATTTCTTAGCCAAAACAATTTGTGTCTTTTTAATAATAAGTCACATACTTACTTACATCCTGCTATACGCTCTCATTCTTCTATTGATTTAACAATATGCGATCCAACGCTTTTGATGGATTTTTCGTGGAGTGTTGGAGACGACCTCTGTGGAAGTGACCACTTCCCCATATTTCTTGAAAATATCGGCCCTCCACTTCTCGAAAAAAACGCAACGATGGAAACTTCGCAAGGCTGATTGGACTACGTTTCAATCTCTTTGCGAGGAACAATTAAAGCCTTCCGTTTTCGAGGATGTCGAAGACGCAACTTCTCTTTTTACCAAAACTCTTCACGATATAGCTGATCAAACCATTCCAAAAACCTCTGCAAATCCTAAACGCCCACATAAACCATGGTACGACGATGACTGCAAAAAGGCAGTCAGCGATCGTAAAGCTGCATTATATAATTTTAACTTGCGGCCAACTCAAACAAATTTAGGTAACTTTAGAGTTTTTCGTGCGAAAGCCCGTCGTACTATTAAGGATAGCAAGAGGAAATCCTGGAGAACTTACGTCTCTAGGCTGAATTCTCGCTCATCTCTTAAGAAAACGTGGGACATGGTCCGGAAAATAAGTGGTAAAGGTAATTCTAGTACTGTAAATCATCTTAAAACAGATAATGGAGATATAACATCTGTCAAAGATATTACAAACACTTTGGCAGAAACTTTTTCCAAAAATTCTTCTTCTGAAAATTGTCAACCAAATTTTCTGAAAAATAAGAAACAAAAAGAACAGAAGAAGCTGAACTTCAAGTCGAAAAACTTGGAAAAATACAATAAACTATTCTCTCTCAAAGAACTTCGAGAATCCCTTAAAAAGGCTCATGATACATCAGCTGGTCCTGATGATATCCATTATCAATTACTAAAACATTTACCTGAATCCTGTCTCTCCACCCTTCTTGATATATTTAATAAGGTTTGGGTGACGGGAATCTTCCCCGATTCTTGGCGGGAAGCAATCGTTATTCCAGTCCCCAAACCTGGAAAGGATCATACGGACCCAATAAATTATCGCCCAATCGCTTTAACGAGTTGTATATGTAAAACCATGGAACGAATGATTAATGAGAGACTCGTTTGGTACCTGGAGTCCAACAAACTGATAACAAAGTATCAAAGTGGATTCCGGCGCCAACGAGGCACAACAGACAATCTCATACGATTTGAATCGTTTATTAGGGAAGCTTTCATAAAAAAAGAACATTTAGTCGCTGTATTTTTTGACTTGGAGAAAGCTTATGATACTGCATGGAAGTACGGTATTATGAATGATCTACATGACATTGGTCTTAGAGGCCGATTACCCATTTTTATAGAGAAATTCTTAGATGATAGACAGTTTCGTGTCCGAATGGGTTCAACCCTCTCTGATATTCATGAACAGGAGATGGGTGTTCCACAGGGCAGCATACTATCTGTCACACTTTTTAATATAAAGATTAACAGCATAGTAAAATGCATCAATCCAGGTGTGGATTGTTCGCTATATGTTGACGACTTTGTTATATGTTATCGTGCAAAAAACAACTTCAGACCTGGTCTGATGAAAATGGTTTTAAATTTTCTAAATCTAAAACTAATTGTGTGCACTTTTGTCAACTTCGTAAACATCATGAAGACCCTCATCTAACACTGGACGGGTCACCAATACCAGTAGTGGATGAGACCAAATTCCTTGGTCTTATTTTCGACCGTAAATTAACGTTTATACCACACCTTAAATACTTGAAGGCCAAATGCCTTAAAGCTCTTAACTTACTTAAAGTTGTTGCAAACACTAATTGGGGAGCAGATCGAAAAGTCCTCTTGCGACTTTACAGATCTCTTATCAGATCCAAGCTGGACTACGGCTCAGTAGTATATGGATCGACTCGCAAGTCGTACTTGCAGATGCTCGACCCTATACATAATCAAGGATTACGACTCGCCTTAGGTGCCTTTCGTACATCACCAGCCGAAAGTCTATATGTTGAAGCCAATGAACCATCACTGTCTCATAGACGAGACAAATTAGCTCTTCAATACGCCATTAAATTAAAGTCTAACCCTTCAAACCCAACTTTCGATAACGTTTTTCATCCTAGTTGTGAACCTCTTTTTGATCGAAAACCGAAGGCCATTCGACCATTTGGTCTTCGTATTAAACCAAAATTAAGAGACACTGAAATCGACCTAAATTTGATTGCCAAGTACAAAGTACCACAAATTCCACCGTGGACTTTGGAAACTCCAACAATTATTTTTGATCTTTGTAATAATAACAAATCCAGTACAGACCCTACTGTCTTTCAAAGCAAATTTAATGAAATTATATCGAAATACAGTGACTTTCAACATATCTACACAGATGGCTCTAAAGATGGAGATAAGGTAGCTGCAGCAGCTGTTCACAAACACAGCATAAAGAGCCGCCTGCCTGACAAGGCCTCTATCTTTTCAGCTGAACTTAAGGCAATTGAACTTGCCTTAAATTATATTCAGGAATCTGATGATGACCATTTCGTAATCTTTTCTGATTCCCTTTCATCTCTTCAAGCACTGGGTAATATGAAACATGATAACCCAGTTGTGCTTCAACTTTTAGAAAAATACAATTCTCTTATAATTGATAGTGTTATTATTTTCTGCTGGCTTCCAAGCCATGTAGGAATACGTGGTAATGATACAGCTGATAGTGCTGCTAAGGCAGCATTATATTTACCTATATCTAATACCAAATTACCTTATACTGATTTTAAAAGTTGTATTAACACATATATTCGTAACTCTTGGCAAACCGCTTGGGATTTGTCCTTTAACAATAAACTCCATTCAATTAAACCGTTACTCGGAGAATGGCGTTCTTCTACTAGACCCATTCGTCGAGAGGAAGTTATACTAGCCCGGTGCAGGAAAGGGCATACACGTTATACTCATTCATATTTATTACAAGGTGAGCAATTACCAGAATGTATACCCTGCTTTGCACCGTTAACGGTCAAACACATCTTATTGGAATGTGTAGACTTTGATCCTATACGTCAAAGGTACTACAATGTTAATACTATGAAAGAGTTATATGATACTGTAGATTTTAGTCTTGTTTTAGATTTCCTCAAAGAGATCAGACTATATAAATCATTGTAATGTGTTCTTATATATTTATACTTGTTTATATACCCGTTGACGGGCATTTGTTAATTTTCATACATACTTTATATTACACCTTATCATCCCTTATTTTTTAATAATTTTATCTTTATATATTTACATTAATTTTTAATTAATTCTTCATTTTCATCATTTTTTTTGCGCACAATCTGACCTATTTATGTGTCGACGTGCCGTAAAACACCATTCATTCATTCATTCCACGCTTCTCACCCACCTCGGAGTCCAACAAGGGGACATTTGCTGTGGATATCCAACAGCAAAATGCCAAGAATACGTAGAAGGTATACTCATATAAAGCTAACGCATCAGACCCCCCATACACCCAGCGGACATAAACCCTTAACTAAAAAGTCAAAGAGCCGCACTTATGTTCCGCTTAAAAAGTGGCACGAGTATAGCCATATAGCGTTTTGAAATACATGATTAGCCCGTGCGCCACCGCCATAAAAGACCCTATCTATATAATGTTTAAAGTAGAACAATATAAAAAGTAAGTAAGATACAGTGTACTGGTACTGTCTGAATAATAAGGGCGGGTCACTTATGTTCCGCTTAAAAAGTGGCACGAGTATAGCCATATAGCGTTTTGAAATACATGATTAGCCCGTGCGCCACCGCCATAAAAGACCCTATCTATATAATGTTTAAAGTAGAACAATATTAAAAGTAAGTAAGATACAGTGTACTGGTACTGTCTGAATAATAAGGTCGAGTCTCTTATAGCTGGCGTGACAAACCGATTGATCAGATCGGGCCAAATCTGACCGCCCGTCTAGTTGAAGTCCGGACCAAAGTGGTGTGTTGCAACGTGAAGATAACTACCAGATCTCCACGCCACTCAACCACCAGGACTCCCTTCTCCAACGACACGGGTCACCACCCACGGTCAACAGGTGGGTTACATTTCGGGGGGGGGGGGGGGGGGGGGGGGGTGGGGTGTTCTACCCCTCTGCTAAGTAACGAGCAGTCGGCTGATTCTTATCACCCCACCACCGACTGGGGGGAGGTGGCTTTGAAGTAGAATACTGCTTAAGCCGGTGCTAGAAAACACTTTGAAAGTCACGGTAACCCGCGTGTTGAAAAAAAAAAGTTTCTGTCCCATCTTCGACACAAAGTTCGTAGTACGTGTGTAGTATGTCTTTTTTCCAAAAATAAAAGTAATGTAAGGACTCTTCTGCGACAAGGACTATCACAACCTGACTTCTATGGTGATGTGATTTTCCACTACTCCGGCCGATAAAAGGCTCTGGGTATTGTTTAACCACTTATAAGATATGTTGTCTGCTTTTTAATTTAGTCTTTTGGCTGTTACTTGTGATACGCAGGCTTCATAACCGCTGCAACTAAATTCCATTAAGTTTATTTCGCTCTTCGGGGCATTTAATCGATACTGGGACCATACGCCGTACGACATGGGGAAGCAAATAACTCCATGTCCACCGCCGTATGCATACCATCTTCGGGATGGTTAAAATTGTGTACTATTGATTTTATGAATATTGAGTTCTGCTCAACCCGGGGCTAGAGGGCGTGAGCGGTAGCTAGCATATTTCAATACCGCTCATAAACAGTCTCAATCAAACCGAGACTGCAATATTTCGTATGTGTCGTGCTCGGCCGTTTCCAAAGGTCCATTATCATACTCTTTTTTTCGTAAGATTCTTGGTCATGATCACTTTCATACTATCTTTGTTAAACTTGTTAAAATGTTTATCAAAAGAGGTTATGACGCTATAATTTTGCAACGTACTGCATGCTTGGTGGTGGACCCTTTTACAGGTCACTCGTTGGTTAGATAGATACAAGTCATACATCATTGACGAAGTTAGGGATCCAACCCTACTCCTAGACCCGAGTAGACTTTATAACGCGGATGAATCGGGGTTTTCGCTATGTCCCAAATCCGGCCAAGAAATATATAAAAAGATCGGACAGGAAAGTAGCATTCAAGGAGGACAGTCAACCACAAAACACAGAAACAAACACGCAAAAAGGCAAAAGTAATATTAAATGCAAACGACATCACAAACACAAAAGGGTTGACAGTAGGGCTACCGCCTTGAAACGGTCAGTGGCAAAGTAGGCCACTGGGGGCCCGAAAAGGTACGCCGACAGTGTATAATTTCGGAAGTTCCGATAAAACTCAAATTACCATTTTAGCTTACATGAGTGCAACGGAACATTATATCCAACCATTAATTGTTTACCCAGGACAAAGGTTTGCATACAATCCACTAGAGGGTTTTTCGGATGCCATTCTAAGCAGGACGGAAAATGGATGGATCAAACAATAATTAGCTGCTTTATCTGCAGGAACTAAAACAAATTTATTATGAAATTCCTGAATTCCCGATTTTAAATTACGAAAGGAAAACCTAGGTCTCTGAGGAAGTAAAGAGGGGTTAGCATTATAAAAGTTAATACGTGCATCTATCATTTTAAGAATTAACTTTTTCCAAGTAGAAAGCGAGTTTGGGTCCGCATGTTATCTACGACACCATTTTATACTAAAATCTTCAAAGGAGTGGGCGATCTGGGCACGACAGGCATTAAAGTCAATAGTTGAAGGTAATCTATATTTAGGACCTTTCGAAAACAAATGCCGAATACGTTTATCAACAGTATCAAAATTACCAGTGATGACATGACCTGCTGGAGCATAGCAACTTTTTGATGTGTTGCATTCACATTCCTTAGGAGTATTATGTACTATATCAAGGTCAGAAACTATTTTGTTGTAGTTGAAAATAATATTTCTAATAGGCTTATACTTATAACAAATTACAGGACTTTTGAAATTCTTGAAATATTTTGGGATAGAATCAACTACATGAGTATACATGATTCTTTGTGAGCAACAAACACAATTAAGAGCATAAAGCAGCAGACTCGGTTTTATTGAGTCTTTTCATGAGAAGTAATGAAAGAAGCAACACCTCTCACGCCCCCTAGCACCGGCTTATGTGGTATTCTACTTCAAAGCCACCTATATTGGGCTTGTTGGTCAACCTGAATAAACAATAGCTTTTTATAGTTGCTATTAAGACAAAACGGTAATGCATGACAAAATAATACACATACATTCATCGATACTATGTAACTATAAGCTAACGTGTTGCCCACATGTTATTTATTTGTAGAAGTTAACTGCTATACTCAATGTATTTTGATTGCTGCATATCTTACATTTGCATGTATCGATTTTATGTGTACAAACCACAAAAACAAACACGCAAACAGACAAACGTGAAGGCAAAAGTAATAAAAAATGCAAACGATATCACAAACACAAAAGGGTTGACAATAGGGCTACCGCCTTGGAACGGTCAGTGGCAACAAAGGTCACTGGGGGTTTAAACCGGTTCTAGGCACCACTTAACCTCACACTCACCCTACTGTCATCCCATTAAAACAGGACAGTGTAAATAAAAAAATCCCAGCATGATCTAATCTCTAGCCAACAAGGCAGCATCAATAGGCAATATAAGTAAAGAAATATAAAAAAGATCGGACAGGGAAAGTAGCATTTAAGGAGGACAGTAAACCATAAAACACGCAAACAGACAAACAAGAAGGCCAAAGCAATAATAAATGCAAACGACATTACAAACATAAAAAGGGCTGACAATAGGGCTACCGCCTTGGAACGGTCTGTGGCAAAGTAGGCCACTGGGGGGTTTAAACCGGTTTAAAAAACAAAATGCTCGTGTAACTATAATACAGAAAAACAATAGCCTAGAAAGCCACAATGAAGGTACTCAATGACTTAGACACGACAGTAAGGTTCATAGACAAACAGCAAACGCCACCGTCCCAGTTTTTTTTTTTTGTATTATATTTACACGAGCATATTTGTGTTTTACTTATATTGCCTATAGATGCTGTCGTGTTGGTTAGAGATTAGATCATGGCGGGGATTTCTTTATTTACACTGTCCTGTTTTAATGGGATGACAGTAGGGTAAGTGTGAGGTTTAACCTCTTTTGATAACATTTTAACAAGTTTAACAAAGATAGTATGAAAGTAGTCAGTAAACCCGCCAGATTCCTTTAACTTTCTAAGTGTATAGACATATCTCCCTAAAATAAGCGTTGTTATATTCCTAGTAGGAGAAGTGTTTTAAGGTTGGTTTTGTACTTCTCGCCATAGGTTTAAGTTGCGGCGGTAGAATTTTGAGAAAGATCTACGTAGCTTGTGATTACGAAAACCCTGCTGAAAAAGTGTAATTGAAATAACTTGATTTTGATCTTTATAGTTGATAATGTTATTATGTTCTGCTGGCTTCCAAAAAATAGTATGATAATGGTCGTTTGGAAACGGCCGAGCACGACACATACGAAATATTGCAGTCTCGGTTTGATTGAGAGTGTTCATGAGCGGTATTAAAATATGCTAGCTACCACCCTCTAGCTCCGGGTTGAGCAGAACTCAATATTCATAAAATCAAAAGTACAAAATTTTACCATCCCGAAGATGGCATGCATATGGCGGTGACATGGAGTATATTTCTTCCCCATGTCGTACGGCGTATGGTCCCAGTATCTAATAAAATTAAATGCCCCGAAGAGCGAAATAAACCTAATGGATTTTAGTTGGGAGTAGCGGTTATGAAGCCTGCGTATCACAAGTAACAGCTAAAAGACTAAATTAAAAAGCAGACAACATATCCTATAAGTGGTTAAACAATACCCAGAGCCTTTTATCGGCCGGAGTAGTGG
The DNA here is from genome assembly GCA_037043455.1 of Cyrtodaria siliqua. Taxonomy (NCBI): domain Eukaryota; kingdom Metazoa; phylum Mollusca; class Bivalvia; order Adapedonta; family Hiatellidae; genus Cyrtodaria; species Cyrtodaria siliqua. The sequence goes on from JAWPHD010005219.1 coordinate 62,165, forward strand.
AACCACCGAATCAAAAATTAAGTAAGAAAACAAAAGAAATTGAAAATGTACCACCGATAACTAAATATTAGTATCGGGCTCAGCGATCTCCAAAGATCGAATGAATAACAGTACTGATTGCAAGCGCGGGGAGACGTTTTACTGCCGCCACACTGCACAAGCAACGCCACTGTGTTATAAAAAAAAAAGAGTATGATAATGGACCTTTGGAAACGGCCGAGCACGACACATACAAAATATTTCACTCTCGGTTTGATTTAGACTTCATGACTGTTCCAAGTCATGTAGGAATACGTGGTAATGATACAACTGATAGTGCTGCTAATTTAGCATTAGGTTTACATGTCTAATGCTAAATTACCTTGCACTGATTTTAAAAGTTGTATTAACACATTATTCGTAACTCTTGGCAAGCCGCTTGGGATTTGTCAGTTAACAATTAACTCCATTTAATTAAAACGTTACTCAGAAAATGACGTTCTTCTAGTAGACCCTATCGTCGGGAAGAAGTTGTCCTAACCCGGTGCAGGATAGGACATACACGTTATACTCATTCATATTTATTACAAGGTGAGCAATTACCAGAATGTATACCCTGCTTTGCACCGTTAACGGTCAAACACATCTTGTTGAAATGTATAAACTTTGATCCTATGCGTCAAAGGTACTATAATGTTAATACTATGAAAGAGTTATTTGATACTATAGATTTTAGTCTTGTTTTAGATTTCCTTAGAGAAATCTATATAAATCATTATAATGTGTTTTTATATATTTACTAGTTGATATACCCGTTGACGGGCATTTGTTGATTTACATATATAGCTTATATTACTACCATACCATCCCTTATTTTAAAAGTTTTATCTTTATATTTTTATATTAATTTTTAATTAATACCTCATTTCTCATCTTTCATTAGTTTTTGCGCACAATATGACCTGTGCATGTGTCGACGTGCCGTAAAACATCATTCATTCATTCATTGAAGTCTATAACATCATTACAACCTCTAACAAACGACTGAGCTGAGAGATGTAAACCCCATATGATGTAGCACGAGGTACATCCCCATCCAGGTGTGGATAGTTAACGATGTTAAAGTTGAAGTTATCTCTCTTTATCATAGATTTTAGTATGTATGAAATCATTAGAAATTGAGAGATGAAGATCGAGGAACGCTGCGTCAGTATCCGAACTGTTGGCTTTATTCAACGTGCGCTATGGTGGATACATGTTAGTAACCAAATGAGCAAAGAAAGTATTATCAATACTGAGTATGTCATCTAGATACCGAAATGTATTATTTAACTCATCCATACCTTCATTCTGGCTAGCAGGTGACAAACTCAACATAAACTCTCTTTCGTAGCGGCAAATAAGCAAATCTGCGACAAGTGGCGATTAGTTCCCATAGGAATAAGTACTGATAAAGGTGATCCTTTGAGAGCAACTAACACAATTAAGAGAATAAAGCAGCAGTCTCGGTTTTATTGAGTCTGTTCATGAGAAGTGAGAAGTAATGGTAGAAGCAACACTTCTCACCAAAAGCCTGACGGTAAACAGTTTTACAGTATCTTATAACGATGTTATCGAGAAGGAAGGATAATGTGTACCTTCTCTAGCAAATGCTTTCTAATTAAGCTGAAGCATTTTATCTTTGATTAGATTATGTGATAGAGTAATATAGATTGTCGAAAAGCCGTAGGTGCTTAGAGAAGAGGCATGGAAATGGTTAAACCGTAGTTTATCAAGGACTTCTCCAGAGTTTTTGATATACCAAAACAGTTTAATTCCTGAGTTTTCAAAAGCCTTTCAGCAATACTTAATAATACGTTCTTTAATCGCGGAAAGTCAGGAAGTCAATAGTTTTGATATATTGGTTGTGGCACATGAAATGAATTAGCAATAAAACGTGCTTTGTTTGGAATTTTGTGGAGTTTGGTTATCCAATACATTGTAGGGAGCCTTGTCTGCTTACTATTTACACAAACCTTTATAGTCTCCATAAAAGTCACATGCTGGGAGACAATGTCCTTCTCCAGTAAAGGTGTGGTTAGATAAGCAGCAGTACTCGCTAGGTTATCATTCAAAGTATTGATATAATGTAATCATCAGACAATAATCATATTGTTGGTAGTTTTGTCTGCAGAAACTAGAACAAATTTAGTATTCAAATTCTGAATACCATCGAATAAATGGATCCAATTCAATTCCATGCATCTTTTGGCCATCTTTATTATGTAGAAGAGTTCCTTAATTCTGTAAAAAATAATGATGCAAGTTTATCAGAGCCTGTAAATCTTCTGCCAGCACTGGTCTGAGATACTTCAGACCTTTCAGACCTATTGATGTCGAATCCTTCCTGGGACGCTAACCAATGCTAACAATACAAAAGACGATATGAAAGTATTTAATGAGGTCCTGAATTTCAAAAAGGAACAGAGAAGTCTTGAATTGATTTTTCCAGATGTTCTCAATGCATGCATATGTGAATTTTTACTGGCCGTCTCGAAAAAGGATGGTAACGAATCTGAACCGACAAATGTATTTAGCTTTGTTAGTTCAAACGATGCACAACAGACAATGTCATTCGATTTTAATCATTTATTAGGGAAGCTTTCGTAAAAAAAGAACATCTAGTCGCTGTATTTTTTGACTTGGAGAAAGCTTATGATACTGCATGGAAGTATGGTATTATGAATGATCTTCATGACCTTGGTCTTAGAGGCCGATTACCCATTTTTATAAAGAAATTCTTAGATGATGGACAATTTCGAGTCCGAATGGGTTCAACCCTAGATGGGTGTTCCACAGGGCAGCATACTCTCTGTCATACGTTTTAATATAAAGATTAACAGTATAGTTAAATCTATCAATCCAGGTGTGGATTGGTCGCTATATGTTGACGACTTTGTTATATGTTATCGTGCAAAAAACATGAATACTATCGAGAGACAATTACAACAATGTCTCAATAAACTTCAGACCTGGACTGATGAAAATGGTTTTAAATTTTCTAAATCTAAAACTAATTGTATGCACTTTTGTCAACTTCATAAACATCACGAAGACCCTCATCTAACACTGGATGGCTCACCAATACCAGTAATGGATGAGACAAAATTCCTTGGTCTTATTTTCGACCGTAAATTAACGTTTATACCACACCTTAAATACTTGAAGGCCAAATGCCTTAAAGCTCTTAACTTACTTAAAGTTGTTGCAAACACTAATTGGGGAGCAGATCGAAAAGTCCTCTTGCGACTTTACAGATCTCTTATCAGATCCAAGCTGGACTACGGCTCGATAGTATATGGATCGACTCGCAAGTCGTACTTGCAGATGCTCGACCCTATACATAACCAAGGATTACGACTCGCCTTAGGTGCCTTTCGTACATCACCAGCTGAAAGTCTGTATGTTGAAGCTAATGAACCACCATTGTCTCATAGACGGGACAAATTAGCTCTACAATACGCCATTAAATTTAAGTCTAACCCTTCAAACCCAACTTTCGATAATGTTTTTAATCCTGGTTGTGAACCTCTTTTTGATCGAATACCGAAGGCCATTCGACCATTTGGTCTTCGTATTAAACCAAAATTAAGAGACACTGAAATCGACCTAAATTTGATTGCCAAGTACAAAGTACCACAAATTCCACCGTGGACTTTGGAAACTCCAACAATTATTTTTGATCTTTGTAATAATAACAAATCCAGTACAGACCCTATTGTCTTTCAAAGCAAATTTGCCACTGACCGTTCCAAGGCGGTAGCCCTATTGTCAACCGTTTTTGTGTTTGTGATGTCGTTTGCATTTATTATTGCTTTTGCCTTCTTGTTTGTCTGTTTGCGTGTTTGTTTCTGTGTTTTGTGGTTTACTGTCCGCCTTGAATGCTACTTTCCCTCTCCGATCTTTTTATATTTCTTTTAATGAAATTAAATCGAAATACAGTGACTTTCAACATATCTACACAGATGGCTCTAAAGATGGAGATAAGGTAGCTGCAGCAGCTGTTATTCACAAACACAGCATAAAGAGCCGCCTACCTGACAAGGTCTCTATATTTTCAGCTGAACTAAAGGCAATTGAACTTGCCTTAAATTATATTCAGGAATCTGATGATGACCATTTTGTGATCTTTTATGATTCCCTTTCATCTCTTCACGCACTGGGCAATATGAAACATGATAACCCAGTTGTGATTCAACTTTTAGAAAAGTACAATGCTCTTATAATTGATAATATTATTATTTTCTGCTGGCTTCCAAGCCATGTAGGAATACGTTGTAATGATAGAGCTGATAGTGCTGCTAAGGCAGCATTATATTTACATATATCTAATACCAAATTACCTTATACTGATTTTAAAAGTTGTATTAACACATATATTCGTAACTCTTGGCAAACCGCTTGGGATTTGTCAGTTAACAATAAACTCCATTCAATTAAACCGTTACTCGGAGAATGGCGTTCTTCTAGTATACCCATTCGTCGAGAGGAAGTTTTCCTAGCACCGTGCAGAATAGGGCATACACGTTATACTCATTCATATTTATTACAAGGTGAGCAATTACCAGAATGTATACCCTGCTTTGCACCGTTAACGGTCAAACACATTGCTGGAATGTGTAGACTTTAATCCGATGCGTCAAAGGTACTACAATGTTAATACTATGAAAGATTTATTTGACACTGTAGATTTTAGTCTTGTTTTAGATTTCCTCAAAGAGATCAGACTATAAATCATTATAATGTGTTTTTATATATATTTACTTGTTTATATACCATACCCGTTGACGGGCATTCGTTGATTTACATACATAAAAGTAGTATGATAATGGACCTTTGGAAACGGTCGAGCACGACACATACGAAATATTGCAGTCTCGGTTTGATTGAGCCCCGGGTTGAGCAGAACTCATAGTTTATATTACACCTTATCATCCCTTATTTTTTAATAGTTTCATCTTTATATATTTACATTAATTTTTAATTAATACTTCATTTCTTCATTTTTCATCAATTTTTTCGCACAATATGACCTATTTATGTGTCGACGTGCCGTAAAACACCATTCATTCATTATAATTTACTTAATAACATTTTATGTAAACATGCTCATGTAAAAAAGAAGAGAGTCAAATATCATACTCCACCAGGATGGTTTAATGAAGTGATCAAAAACGCTATCTTTGGACGAGATAGATTACACAGGCATGGCGAATATGATAAATATAAACTATGAGAAATAAAATTGCATCTATGATAAAGAAAAGCAAAAAAAACTTTTATAATGACGCTATCAGAGAAAATAAAAGTCCAAGCTATCTGTGGAAAACGCTTCGAACGATAAGTAATCCTAATGAAGGCAGATCGGATAATGCATCTTTACCTAAAACTATAATTATAAATTATAATATTATAGATGGAAATTTGAATATTTTAAACGCATTAAATGAACATTTCATAAACATATCTAATATTATAGAAAAAACGTCATTTGTCACAGAAAACTTCAAAAAAAAACAATATGAACGAAAAACTGATTTTCAAACCCTTTTCTATAGAAGAAATAACACCATACTAAGTTAAACTAATAATTGACAAATTAGATGTTATGAAATCTACGGGACTTGATGGAATAGGACCTAGAATTCTTAAATATTGTGAGGACCATATAACTGCACATATAATAAACATTAGTGTACATTATGGAATATTCCCTGATTCTTTTAAAAAACCATTTGTTATTCCAATTTTTAAAACTGGGGATAGAACCGACCTGAACAAGTATAGACCAATTTCTATTCTTCGGACCATTTCAAAAGTTTTCGAACGTCACATCGCTACCCAATTACATAACTATTTTCAAACGACTGATATTTTACATATGACACAATCAGGATTCAGAAAATTGCACTCCTGTCAGACTGCTTTTATTAACAATTGATTCATGGTTAAAATACATAGATTCTGGAAAATATGTAGGAGCGATATTTCTGGACTTAAAAAATGGCATTTGATCTTGTGGATCATCTTATTGTATAAACTTAAACTGTATCATTTCTCAGACAAAACCATTAAATTGTTCACATCATATTTATAAGTAATCGCAAGAAAGAATGAAGGTTAATGGCCATTTTTCTGAGTAAATGATAATAAAATCAGGTGTTCCTCAGGGCTCCATACTAGCCCCCTCTTTTATTTCTCCTGTATATTAATGACATATCAATATCACCAAATGCAATAAATATTGATCTGTATGCAGATGTCTCTACTCTCTATGAATCTGACCATAATATAAATGTGATCGAGAAAAAATTACAGGAAAATCTGAATGATATCAAAAGTTGGTGTTGCATTAATAACATGGCACTGGTGCGCACCCATCAAAAACTAAATGTATGCTTATCTCCACAAAATATAAGGTTAAAAATGCCAAAGAAATGTTTTTATATATTGACGATGTATTAATAGAAAAAATATATGTACATAAACTACTAGGTATATATATTGATAATACACTATCGTGGAAGTATCAAATATTTAAAGTTTGTTCAACACTCAATACTAAAATGACATTATTAAAACATATTATTTACTATTTAACATATAATATGAAGAAAATATTTTACAACGCTTACATTATGTCATCGTCTGATTATTGTTGCACTATTTGGGGAAAGGGAATTAATTCGAAAGCTGAAATCATGATAATAATAAAAAATCAAAAAAGTTATCATTCGAAAACCGATGTCTATATCATATAGGAATATTAGTTTTTAAATGTAAAAATGAACTAGTACCAAAATACCGGTCAGATCTAATTTGCTTCTCTCACAATGAAAATTATATGTTGCGTTCCATTAAGCGAAAAGATCTTGTTCCACTGAAACATCGTACAAACTCTTGTAAAGATTCTTTCAGCTAGTACAGTACAATAGTATGGAATACAGTTCCTTTAAATATTCATAACATCAATATCTTTAATTCGTATAAATACAATTTAAAACAATTTCTTTTCCAAAAACAGGATATAAACTAGCTGATATTACTATATAATTATGTCGCTGTTGAGTTGTTTGTTTTTTTCTTGAGTGAAACTTGCACTGTATGCATGTAATTGCTTAAATATCCGTCTTATATGACACTATGGATATCTTGATTATGAATTAAGAATATTATAAATATATTAACCAATGAGTGTTTGTCGGATTTGTAGTATAGTTGTGCGTGTATTTAGTTCGAACCCAGTGACGTCATATATTTGTATTAATGTACGTGCATGTTTTATTAGTTTATGAATGACATTTTAATTCTTAAGTCTACATATTTCTTCTTCCTGCACTCCATCAAGGTCCCAAAATGCGTTTTCTATTTTTTCAATCACATGTTGTTCTGCCTTAAAGAAATATAAAAAGATCGGACAGGGAAAGTAGCATTCAAGGAGGACAGTCAACCACAAAACACAGAAACAAACAGACAAACAAGAAGGCAAAAGTAATATTAAATGCAAACGACATCACAAAGACAAAAGGGTTGACAATATTAAGCCAGTCTTCTTTCCCAATCTCCTTCTTTACGTCCTCGAATATTAGTTGTATGTCCTTTAGTTTGTTCGTCTTTTCTTTGACCAACCATCATTTTTTCTTAAATTTGTTTATATCATAACATTTCATGTAACCAGGCAAAGTTACATTTGAATACTGTATACGATTACAAAATGTATTTACATTCTCGTGCTTGTCGTTTATGTCAGAGACATGGTCTTTTAAATTATTCAAATAAATAAGGCCGCCCAGAAACGCAATATGGAATTTATTATTCGTCGGCAGAATATATTTGTGATATGCACTGGAAGGAGAAGAAATTAATGGCAGCACTTTTATTTTGTAAAGAGCTATTAACGTTCCAGTTTTTCCAAATATCCTGATACATATTGATAATATATTAAAATAAATGTTTTAAAGACTGTTAAACAAATTTGATTTGTTGCATGCTGTGTATAACGGATCGTTCATTTTAATGAAATTAACGGAGCGTGTACGTCAGGCTTTTTATTATATGTATATTAGCAACAAAACGTTCGTTAGTCTCTGTAGCGCAGTTGGTTGATGTAGTACCCAGGAAGTCGGGGTTCGGAATATAAGAGGAACGGTGTATTAGGCAGAAATTGAAGATTTGGGTGTGCAAATATGCAAAAAGGGGTACGTTTTAGATAATTTATTTTATGATAAACTATTTTCTATAAATGTATCCCAAACGTAATAATATTGAGAAAGTTAGAGGGGGAAATATTGTTAATCAAACATATTTTTATATATATATATTAGGGGAATAGATATACGAAGGATAATCAACAGTAACATCCTTACCGGCGAATTGATGCTTTGCATCAACTTTTTCTTGTACGTCTCTGTGCCGCGCTACATAACCTCAACATGTGATGATAAACCAGTTTTTGTTCCTTTCTTAAAACATCAACAAAAGTAAATGCCTTGTATTAGCTCTATTTGATTGACTCACAATGCTTAACTGGTAGGCGTAACACTTCGTGTCCATATTTGTTAGCAATTAAGTCAGTTTGAAACTGCTGTACAGGTCTTCGAGAATTCACCTTGACTAATAGCTCAGCCTGAAAAAATAATATATTGATGATACGAAGCTGCAAATGTTGACTTTCCAAATCATGTATATAACTCATCAGTGTAAAATAAACCTATTAGTTAACAACTTTTATTTTACATGAATACATTCTATTTGATATTGGCAATGTGTTCTTCGTGGAACTTGTTTTAGTTCTACTCGTAACCAATCAGTACCGTAACCGTTCGACAAACCACCCTAGTGGTCTACTTATTCAAATGTTCTGTGCTTTCCTATACCGTCTGTTATAATATAGTTTAACCTTGACCTCATCCATGTCATACGGGACATTCATCTCTGTCAACCACTTCTGGATGTCTTCTTTTTTGCTAGTTTTGCGTGGATACCAGCTTGCTGTCGTTTTAATATTATGAATGGGGCGTTGTCCATAATGATGACCGCTGGTCCGTTAGGGGTTGGCAATAACGTGTGCTATAAATGCACAACATTATCATAGAGACAGTTATAGTATATTTCATAAGTTTATGATTGTTTTAAGGTTTGCGATTTAGATCATCAAATTATATTTTATATTAAGAAGAATAAATACAAGTATACCACAATTGTATTTTGTGTACCATATAGTTGTAAGTTTCGATCTCAAACTTCACGGTATGACCAATTATCCATTTTAATCTAGCGATACCTAATAATTCTGATTGGACACCTGTGCGTAAGTATTAATCACCTTTTGTGAAAATTCTACTTAATATGGCAGTCTACATTTAAATGGTGTACGCATGGTGGGTAAATCAAACTGAATAAAACTAAAATCATACCTCAAACCACTCTAATAAGTGTGTTCCGTTCATTTCATCATGGTAGTCCGCACTTTTCGTTTTTGATTGAAATACCAACCCGGCACCTTCGACGAACCCATTTATGCTGGAACCCGCGTCTAACACAATCGAACGGAGGCCTTTTCCTGCTGGGATGAACCTCCCACAATATCCACAACCAGGGTACAGGACACTTAGTGGCCCTTAAAAATAACAAGAGGTCAATGACCTTGAAGCTCTACTGATTGATTTTAATTTCAGGAAGTAGTCGCTACAAACTTGTTTTTTGAAAATCTATTTTTAGCCGTGGCGGCCATCTTGAATTTCCGGCCTACCTGCCATTCCTGTGAAGTTTCATGAAAAGCCGTCAAGTAGTTTCAGAGGAGTAGTCGCTACAAGTTTTCATTATATAACTCTATGTAAACAAAGATAGCCGCTGACAGCCATGTTTAACATTGAATCAAAATAATGTTCGACTCGGATAACCATCATGTCATGCTGATCATTTTTGAAGAAGTCCCATATAAAAAAATCTTATAGTTTTCAAGAAGTAGTCACTACAAACTTATTTATTTTAAATCTATTTTTAGCTGTTGCAGCCATCTTGAATTTCCGGCGAGCCTGAAATTTTTCTAGGATCAACTAGACATCAAGAGCAACATTCCTGTGAAGTTTCATGAACATCCGTCAAGTAGTTTCAGAGGAGTAGTCGCTACAAGTTTTTACTATATAACTCAATGTAACCAAAGATGGTCAATGGCAAACATGTTTAACGTCGAATCAAAATAATGTTCGACTCCGATCAACATCATGTCATGCTGATCATTTTAGAAAAAGTCCCATATCAATATCACTTATTTTTAAAAATCTATTTTTAGCTGTGATCTTGAATTTCTGGCAGATCTGAAATTTTGCTAGGATCAATAAGACATCAAGAGCAACGTTACTGTAAAGTTTCATGAAAATCCGCCAAGTAGATTCAGAGCAGTAATCGCTACAAGTTTTTACTATATAACTCTATGTAAACAAAGATGGCCGCTGGCAGCCATGTTGAACGTCGAATCAAAACGATTTTTGAGACGGACCAACATCATGTCATGCTGATCATTTTAGAAAAAGTCCCATATCAATATCACTTATAGTTTTCAAGAAGTAGTCGCTACAAACTTGTATTTCAAACTGTATTTTTAGCTTTGGCGGCCATTTTGGATTTCACATCAACATGAATTTTTGCTAGGATCAACTAGACTTTATGGGCAACATTTCTGTAAAGTTTCATGAATATCCATCCAGTAGTTTCAGAGGAGTAGTCGCTACAAATAAATGTTTACGGACAGACAGACAGACAGACAGACGGATGGACGCCGCACCACGGCATAAGCTCTGCTGATCTCTGATCAGTCGAGCTAAAAATAAAGGTAACTCTCCGTGTATATTAGAGTACATATAATTGTTTTAATAATACTGCCATGTCGTTGGAGAAAGGAGTCCTGGTGGTTGAGTGGCGTGGAGATCTGGTAGTTATCTCCACGTTGCAACACACCACTTTGGTCCGGACTTCAACTAGACGGGCGGTCAGATTTGACCCCATCTGATCAATCGGTTTGTCACGCCAGCTATAAGAGATCCGAGCTTATTATTCAGACAATACCTGTACACTGTAACTTACTTACCTTTTATATTGTTCTACTTTAAACATTATATAGACAGTGACTTTTATGGCGGTGGCGCAATGGTTAATCATGTATATGGCTATACTCATGCCACTTTTTAGGCGGAACATAGGTGCGGCTCTTTGACTGTTTAGTTAAGGTGTTTTGTCCGGGGGGGGGGGGGGGGTCTGATGCGTTAGCGGGGGGGGGGGGGTCTGATGCGTTAGCTTTATATGAGTATAACCTTCTACGTTTTCTTGGCATTTTGACTGTTGGATATTCACAGCAAATGTTCCCTTATTGGACTCCGAGGTGGGTGAGAAGCGTGGAACATGAATTCTTAACGCCCATCATGGCATCACAAAACGCACAAACTACTAATAAACGTAACAAAAAACAGAACATGAATCTGATACTGAGGAACCAGTGATCAACCAATCCTTTCCTCGTTTTCTCATTATCGAATCGAAAAAATGACCGTCAACGGGTATATAAACAAGTAAATATATATAAGAACACTTTCTAATGATTTATATAGTCTGATCTCTTTTAGGAAATCTAAAACAAGACTAAAATCTACAGTATCAAATAACTCTTTCATAGTATTAACATTGTAGTACCTTGACGCATAGGATCAAAGTCTACACATTCCAATAAGATGTGTTTGACCGTTAACGGTGCAAAGCAGGGTATACATTCTGGTAATTGCTCACCTTGTAATAAATATGAATGAGTATAACGTGTATGCCCTATCCTGCACCGGGCTAGGACAGCTTCCTCTCGACGAATGGGTCTACTAGAAGAACGCCATTCTCCGAGTAACGGTTTAATTGAATGGAGTTTATTGTTAACTGACAAATCCCAAGCGGTTTACCAAGAGTTACGAATATATGTGTTAATACAACTTTTAAAATCAGTATAAGGTAATTTGGTATTAGATATATGTAAATCTAATGCTGCCTTAGCAGCACTATCAGCTCTATCATTACCACGTATTCCTACATGGCTTGGAAGCCAGCAGAAAATAATAACATTATCAATTATAAGAGAATTCTACTTTTCTAAAAGTTGAAGCACAACTGGGTTATCATGTTTCACATTACCCAGTGCTTGAAGAGATGAAAGGGAATCAGAAAAGATTACAAAATGGTCATCATCAGATTCCTGAATATAATTTAAGGCAAGTTCAATTGCCTTAAGTTCAGCTGAAAATATAGAGGCCTTGTCAGGCAGGCGGCTCTTTATGCTGTGTTTGTGAACAACAGCTGCTGCAGCTACCTTATCTTCATCTTTAGAACCATCTGTGTATATATGTTGGAAGTTACTGTATTTCGATTTAATTTCATTAAATTTGCTTTGAAAGACAGTGGGGTCTGTACTGGATTTGTTACTATTACAAAGATCGAAAATAATTGTTGGTGTTTCCAAAGTTCACGGTGGAATTTGTGGTACTTTGTACTTGGCAATCAAATTTAGGTCGATTTCAGTGTCTCTTAATTTTGGTTTAATACGAAGAACAAATGGTCTGATGGCCTTCGGTTTTCGATCTAAAAGAGGTTCACAACTAGGATTAAAGACATTATCGAAAGTTGGGTTTGAAGGGTTAGATTTTAATTTAATGGCATATTGAAGGGCTAACTTGTCCCGTCTATGAGACAGTGATGGTTCATTAGCTTCAACATATAGACATTCGGCTGGTGATGTACGAAAGGCACCTAATTTTTAATTTAGTATTTTGGCTGTTACTTGTGATACGCAGGCTTCATAACCGCAGCGCTGCTTCCAACTAAATTCTTTTTTGTTTATTTCGCTCTTCGGGGCATACAATTTTATTAGTTCCTGGGACCATACGCCGCTGGTTATAGGGGATGAAATAAATATACAAATATTGCTATATCCGCCGCCATATGCTTGCCATCTTCGGGATGGTTAAAATTCTATACTGTTGATTTTTATGAATATTGAGTTCTGCTCAACCCGGGGCTAGAGTGCGTGAGCGGTAGCTAACATATTTCACTACCGCTCACGAACGTGCTCGGCCGTCCCCAAATGTCTAGTATCATACTCTTGTTTTATGTGGGCGTTTTGGAATTGCCGAGGTTTTTGGAATAGTTTGATCAGCTATATCATGAATGGTTTTGGTAAAAAAAGCAGTTGCGTCTTCTATTGAAGAAGGAGATGCAGCTTTCAGTAAATGAATCTGTGGTAACACTGCCAATCGTTGACGTATTTGTATCCGTAAACATTCAGGTTGGTGCAGTAGTCTACAGGATTGATGTTCCACGTATTAGTTTGAACAGCAACACGCCTGTCATTGTTCAAGTACCAGACATTCAGGCATTGAAGATCAAGAAGGTTGATGGAGATGATCTATATAATTATGTACATAATTAGCATAGACGACGCAATCAATGAAGGAAATATTGAGTTACCCAATCTCATGATACCATGTTTTTACATGCATTCTTCACTGTCAAAGTATTTTGTTGAATGCATCGAGTACATCATGAAGACAGAAGTGTTGTTGTCACTTAAACTGGCTGCACAAGTTAGAAAAATGTATCTTGTAAAGTAATAGAACTTAAAAAGCTGATAAAAGGACTCTGTGCAAATTCAATAATGAAAACATCTCCAGCTCCAATAGCATCGTTGATAATCTTGACATACAAATAGGATATAAAAATATCAAAACTCGCCACAAGCCTCGATCTGATGATGAGGATTTACGAGCCATCAGTAATGAATTGAGAGAATTGCGGCCATTCAAGTCGTGGACGAAGACTAAACTTGTACACTGATGTGAAAAACAGTATATACAAGGAATTGTTTGCTTCAAGGCACACCTTTCAGACAGCAATTATGACAGTAGTGAACAGACTGAATAGAAATGTCCCACTAACAGAATACTCATTCATATTTATTACATGGTGAGCAATTACCATACTGTATATCCTACAACACCAACCTTAAGTCACTTCTGCGACTCACAACCCTCATTGTATGGAGATATGGTCTATAAACTTCGAAAGTTAAAGGGGTCTGACGGGTTTCCTGACCGGTTTACAAATGTAATAAGGAAGTTCGTCAGAAAAGGATATAACTCTTTGGTTTGACAGCGCACTGCATGTTTAGTGATTGACCCCTCTACAGTCAGTCATTACGCTTCACTTTTCACTTGTGCGATGACTGGACTACCTCTATGATTGTACCTACTGAAACCCCAACAAAGGGAGGTGGGTGCATGAGCTTTCGTCCCTCGGGTTTTCTGGTCGTACCCTAGATCAGTTTTCTCTTTAGCTGCAACTACTATGGTTGTTCAGTACGATTCTGGATACATCCTGAGATGTTAATTATTTTGTATATGTTTCTTTAGTTAGTTTCTCAGGATGTGGACTTTATTGTTAGAGAATACCTTTTGATGGGATGTAGTTTTGTTTACACTGTCTCGTCTATTTGGGCGTTGAAGACAGGATAATAGCGAGGATTGTGCGCATATAAAATCGATTCAAGCTAACCAGTGGGCCTTATTGCCTACTGACCGTTCCAAGTCGGTAAACCTGTCTTCATTACCCTTTCTGTTGTTTTTTTGTCTCTTTCATTGTATTTCCAAGTCCTTGTTTGCAGTACAGCGTGGACATACGATGCCATTGCGCTCGGACGCTGTGGTTTCTATAGGACCCTATATCTCATTTTTGCACCGTTAACGGTCAAACACATCTTGTTGGAATGTGTAGACTGATCCTATGCGTCCTAAGGTATCGGGGACGATCTGGGAAACTGTTGCCCGAGGCCGCTAGGCGTATGGGGACTTACGGTAAAAACAATGTCAATAGGGAGAGAAACTAGGCCAATATGAGAAAAATCGCTAATATGATATTCAAACAATCTGATTGGATAAGCTAAGAAGCCCAATATAACCAAATCTATTTCCTTCTTTAAGGAATCCATTTCGAATAAAACAAAACAAACTTCGATAATAAATGTAATTTCGGTTACATCGACCGCGCTGAAATGTAGCTGTTATCACGTTCGTGTATGATTTTCCCACGCGAGAGGTTACAGGGGCAGTAACAGACGACAACAGTAACAATGAATGAAATGAAGGTGACGCAAATCTTGGGATTCTGGCAAATTATTATCTACGATATGTTCAGTTGGCAGCGACGGATGAAGAACAAAAATGTGATCTTTTTGAATGAATGAATGGTGTTTTATGGCACGTCGACACATAAATAGGTCATATTGTGAGCAAAAATTGATGAAAAATGAAGTATTATTTTAAAAATTAGTGTAAATATACAAAGATAAAACTATTAAAAAATAAGGGATGATCAGGTGTAATATAAACTATGTATGTAAATCAACAAATGCCCGTCAACGGGCATATAAACAAGTAAATATATATAAGAACACATTATAATGATTTATATAGTCTGATCTCTTTTAGGAAATCTAAAACAAGACTAAAATCTACAGTATCAAATAACTCTTTCATAGTATTAACATTGTAGTACCTTTGACGCATAGGATCAACGTCTACACATTCTAATAAGATGTGTTTGACCGTTAACGGTGCAAAGCAGGGTATACATTCTCGTAATTGCTCACCTTGTAATAAATATGAATGAGTATAACGTGTATGCCCTATCCTGCACCGGGCTAAGATAACTTCCTTTCGACGAACGGGTCTACTAGAAGAACGCCATTCTCCGAGTAACGGTTTAATTGAATGGAGTTTATTGTTAACTGACAAATCCCAAGGGGTTAGCCAAGAGATACGAATATATGTGTTAATACAACTTTTAAAATCAGTATAAGGTAATTTGGTATTAGATATATGTAAATATAATGCTGCCTTAGCAGCACTATCAGCTCTATCATTACCACGTATTACTACATGGCTTGGTATTGGTGACCCATCCAGTGTTAGATGAGGGTCTTCATGATGTTTACGAAGTTGACAAAAGTGCATACAATTACTTTTAGATTTAGAAAATTTAAAACCATTTTCATCAGACCAGGTCTGAAGTTTATTGAGACATTGTTGTTATTGTCTCTCGATAGTATTCATGTTTTTTGCACGATAACATATAACAAAGTCGTCAACAAATAGATCTTTTTGAATCAGGAGCTCATAACTTACTTTACAAACTACTACAACACGAATGGATAATCTACAGAACCAGGGGGTTTCACTAAACATCGTTCGCATTTATTTTACATACGTTATTATTAACAAAAAAACAAATTTACGTACGTTTTTATGTTATTCTACGATAACCTCAGGGCTTGCGTACGTATAAAAAAGTTCGTAAAAACAGACGCCCAATAAAATGCCGTACATTTGCTATTTAAACTTCGTCCTGAAATTTTTCGTCGCGATCGCATAATTCGCGAGCGTTGTAATCCACTGTTGACGATGAACGATACTGAATTGATAGCTCGGTATCGTTTCTGAAATGGAGAACAGGACTTGGAGATCGAGATCTATTAAGCAATGAGGAAAGACATAACCACGGCTTTTACATGTGTTTATGTGACCTACTGTATTGGCATTGTGTGTATGATTTGAAACTTTACCATTCCTTTTTCTTACTATACTGCACTCTGTCAAACCATAATGCCTAATGGCAGGAAATACCGATTGACGATATCTACAGTACCACACCCATATCCTTGAGAAATCATTCGCTGAGTCAGTCTGCTATTGAGTCCGAGCAGGCTAAGTAAAATTATTGGATGTTGATGCATTGTTTTAGACAAACATGAGTGTAACTTGATACAAAATCGGGCCCTCTCTGAAGCTTATAAAGAATCGTTTGTGTCGACAGAGTACATAAAAAGATTAACATTATTTAAAACCCATTGACTGAGAATTGTTGAAAATGTAACAGTGTTTATCACATAACTTAATTAGCAAAATCTATGACAAGATTTAAAATAATTAGCAAAATCTATGACAAGGGAGATGATTTTAATTTTGACATTGTTAATTATCCCCACTTGGATGGGGATGTTCCCCGAGCAACTTCTTATGGACCCAGGGGTGTGATTCTTCCTCGGAATCGCTGATTTCCGCGGTTCCGATGGTCCGAGGGGTCACTTTTCCAATTCGTCCAGATCCGAGGAGGGTTTTTTTCAGGGGGGGGGGGGGGGGGGGGGGGGGTGAGGGCCGTATTTTTGGCCGAAAAAATCCGACTTTTACACGTTTGCCCCGTAATATCCTGTAAAATCCGAGATCCCGAGATCTACACGTTTTACATCCTGGCAATTTCTCAATAGTTTTCTGTCGCGAGTTTTCATTGGTCTTTGTTGTTTATCTGGTCCAATCAAAGCGCCTCTTGTAATGTGAAGCTGAGATAAAAAAAACAAAAAAAAAAAATGTCCGCTGTGAATTTGTTTGTTTTGTTTTGAGAGATGGTTACGCGGAAAACATGGCCAAAATCTTGAAAGATCGGCGGACACACGAGAGATCAAAAAATAGATAGTGATTGTAAAAAATAAGTTTAAGTGGGAGTGGTTAGAAATCGTAAATAATGACGTACCGTTGAGTGTAAGCTTTCGGAAAGTGGACATTTCCGGGAAAGTTAAGTGTATCCAATGCGACAAACTGATTAGTTATGGATCGCGGGGCAAGGTCAGAAATGGACTTAAAATGATTTAAAACAGCTAAAATCCAGGAGCTTTCGGGGCTTCGCCCCCTGAACCCCTACAAGGGCGCTGCCCCTTGACCCCGTAAGGGGACTTGCAGTCCCTTAACCCCTCGCTCAAATTTTCCTCCTTTTGTTCAAAGGCCAATCACACCCCTGTATGGATTGTATCTGTCTCAACTTATTCGTTTTTCTAGAGCTTGTACTCGAGTTGAAGACTTTAATATTCGTAATCTTTGTATAACTAAAAAGTTACTCAATCAGGATTACCGTTACCATAAACTTCGTAAAACCTTTGCAACATTTTATTATCGTAACCCGATCTTCTTTCCAAATATAATGTAATTTAAGGACTCTTCTGCGACAAGGACTATCACAACCTGACTTCTATGGTGATGTGATTTATAACTTCGTAAGATTCTTGGTCATGATTACTTTCATACTATCTTTGTTAAACTTGTTAAAAAGTTTATCAAAAGACGTTATGACCCTATCATTTTGCAACGTACTGCTTGCTTGGTGGTGGAACCTTTTACAGTTCGCCACTATACTTTCCTCTTTAATTGTACGATGACCGGACAGGCTGTGGACCCTTTGATGACGCCTACCTAAAGCCCATTTGGACGGTGGCGTTTGATGTTTGTCTATGATCTTTCTTGTCGTGCCCTTAATGGTGTATTCTCTTACTGCTCTGGCTTCTGGCAAGTCATTGAGTACCTTCATTGTGGCTTTCTAGGCTATTTGTTTTTTGTATTATATTTACACGAGCATATTTGTGTTTTACTTATATTGCCTATTGATGCTGCCTTGTTGGTTAGAGATTAGATCATGGCGGGGATTTCTTTATTTACACTGTCCTGTTTTAATGGGATGACAGTAGGGTAAGTGTGAGGTTTGGTGCACCCTAGAACCGGTTTAAACCCCCAGTGGCCTACTTTGCCACTGACCGTTCCAAGGAGGTAGCCCTATTGTCAACCCTTTTGTGTTTGTGATTTCGTTTACTTTTATTATTGCTTTTGCCTTCTTGTTTGTCTGTTTCCATGTTTGTTTCTGTGTTTTGTGGTTGACTGTCCTCCTTGAATGCTACTTTCCCTGTCCGATCTTTTTAGATTTCTTTTGCGGTGTGAGAGTATAGTAAAGCCATAACTTTTAGCTAATTTATCATACTACACTAGTGAAATGAATATGCAAATGAAGGCCGAGTCATGGTTCGGTCTTTTCCGTTCAGCTCGTAGTACATCGGAATTGCCTCATCGATTTCCGTAACGGTTCAAAATACCAGATTCGGAAATTAATGAGGTAGTTTCACTGTTTGGTGTCGTACGGAGAAGATAGATTGAACATACGACTGAACGTTATAGGCAGTTACAATAATAAATTATGTTTATGAGGCTTCCTTGTAGTTATGTGATAAATATAATCTAACATTCGTGCCAATTTAATATTGATTTTATTAAACTCGTTGCTCGGCTCAACATCATATTATTTTATCCAACTCGTTCGAATACGTGGTAACGATAGAGCTGATAAAGCAGCATTAAGTTTACATATATCTAATGCCAAATTACCGTATACTGATTTTAAAATTTGTATAAACACGTATATTCGTAACTCTTGACAAGCCGCTTGGATTTGCCAATTAATTAACAATCAACTCCATTCAATTATACCGTCACTCGGAGAATGGCGTTCTTCTAGTAGACCCATTCGTCGAGAAGAAGTTGTTCTAGCCCGGTGCAGGATAGGGCATATACGTTATACACATTCATATTTATTACAAGGTGAGCAATTACCGGAATGTATACCCTGCTTTGCACCGTTAACGGTCAAACACATCTTGTTGGAATGTGTAAACTTTGATCCTATGCGTCAAAGGTACTACAATGTTAATACTATGAAAGAGTTATTTGATACTATCGATTTTTGTCTTGTTTTAGATTTCCTGAAAGAAATCAGACTATATAAATCATTATAATAATAAGACTTTCCATTATGTTTATTTTGCTCTTTGGGGCATTTAATTTTATTAGATACTGGGACCATACGCCGTACGACATGGGGAAGCATATAACTCCATGTCCACCGCCGTATGCAGCCATCTTCGGGATGGTTAAAATTGTGTACTATTGATTTTATGAATATTGAGTTCTGCTCAACGCGGAGCTAGAGGGCGTGAGCGGTAGCTAGCATATTTCACTACCGCTTATGAACAGTCTCAATCAAACCGAGACTGCAATATTTCGTATGTGTTGTGCTCGGCCGTTTCCAAAGGTCCATTGTCATACTCTTTTTTTTTATCGTGTTGAAAATAAAAACATTCAAAACATTGTGACACCAACGTAAATTAAGACAAAATGTCGTCGTCGGACCGACTCGAAATTCGGACAATAATTAAGTTCTGTAAGGATCTGGGAAACACGCCTACACAGACGTATGCTTTGATCAAGCAGACGCCGAGAAACGATTCTGTGAGTAGAGCGCTTGTTTTCAAGTAAGATAAGAGATTCAAGGCATAAGAGATTTTCGGAAGGCCTAGAAAGCATTAAAGAACAAGAAAGGCGAGGAAGAAAACGAAAATATGGCATGACGATAGTGACGTCAATCCGCGACGCGCTTGACGACGATAGACGGTTGACGGTCTGACGGCTTTGCGAGATGTTTGACCTGGGATACGGCACTGTACATAGCATATTAACAGATGATTTGAAGATGTCAAAGGTAATTATGTGAATATTTTGAGAAGAAATGAGAACGCGTTTTGCGTGCCGAAACGTTTAGTGCGTAACGACGTCACTCCATTTCGGTCGGCGTGCCCCTTGTTGCCGATACTGACTCATTTCAAACCTGTCATTTTATACTAGAAATGAGTTATGTGACTGAAATTTTGTATGTAAATGCCGGATAGATTCCGGTTTATGTTTATGTAACTTTTTATACGATACATTTAAATGTATAAAAAATATGCGAAAAGTCTACGTTATTTTGAATCCTCCCTCGTATTAGGTCGCTTTTGACGCCAAATCTATATGCACATCTTGACATCATAGGTAAGCATCATGTAAAGTTTCGAAACGATCAGTTGAAAAATATGAAAGAAGACAAACTTTTCGGGAAGGACGGAAAGACAGACGGACGGACATGGCTAACGCTATATGCTCCCACACCTCCAGTGATGAGGGCATACAACTGTTTTTTTTAAATTTTATAACCGTGCACGCTTTGCATAGCAGCCGGTGTTGCTATAAGGGGAAATTCGAAAATATGAATGGTGTTTACGACACGTCGACACATAAATAGCTCCTATTGTGCGCAAAAATCGACGAAAGATGAAGAAATTAAGTAGTTAATAAAAAATAATATAAATATATTAAGATAAAACTATTAAAAAAAAGGGATGATATGGTAGTAGTATAAATTATATATGTAAATCAACAAATGCCCGTCAACGGGTATATAAACAAGAAGACATTATAATGATTTATATAGTCTGATTTATTTTAGGAAATCCAAAACAAGACTAAAATCTATAGTATCAAATATAACTATTTCATAGTATTGACATTGTAGTACCTTCGAAAATATGAAATGCATTCCTTATATTTTAAGTACAGTCCAGTACAACGAGAAAGCTTGCGTGATTTGTAAGATGTGTAAGAGCTTTTAACAATTAGTAACAGTAACTCTGGTTGTCAAACAGTTGTTTCTAAATCCATTCTGCAATTTTATGTCAATGAATCGTTAGTCAAGAAAGTTCATATTCGTCTTGGTGCCATGTAACTGATATTGCAGTGCCATTTTAATATAATTATCAAGTAGAATGAAATATGATGTATGTCTAATTGTAAAATGTTTATATAAATGTGACATAAAATATTGCATACTGTGTAATAAATATTTTATTATATTCTAATGTTTGACTTTTTTAATCAAAATTACTATATTAATTCATGCGCATATTTAAGTAGAACCTTTACTGGTCCTTTCTGACCAACGAGCCCAATATAGGTGGCTTTGAAGTAGAATACCGCTTAAGCCGGGAGGTGTTACTTCTTACATTACTTCTCATGAACAGACTCAATAAAACTGAGTCTGCTGCTTTATTCTCTTGAGTGTGTGTGTTGCTCCGAAAGGATCACCTTTATCAGTATTTATTACTATCTTACCATTCAGAAACCACCGAGACTGCAATATTTTGTATGTGTCGTGTTCGGCCGTTTCCAAAGGTCCATTATCATACCCTTTTATATAGCACAGTGGCGTTGCTTGTGCAGTGTGGCGGCAGTAGTAATCGCGCTTGCAATCATGACTGTTATTCATTCAATCTTTGGAGATCGCCGAGTCCGATACTTATATTTAGTTATCGATGGTACATTTTCAATTGCTTTTGATTCGGTGGTTCCACTACTTTGGCCGATAAAAGGCTCTGGGTATTGTTTAACCACTCATAGGATATGTTGTCTGCTTTTTAATTTAGTCTTTTGGCTGTTACTTGTGATATGCAGGCTTCATAACCGCTGCTCCCAACTAAATTCCATTTTGTTTATTTCGCTCTTCGGGGCATAGTATTTTGTTAGATACTGGGACCATACGCCGCTGGACATGGGGGAGGAAAATCTCTATATCCACCTCCATATGCATGCCATCTTCGGGATGGTTAAAATTATGTACTATTGATTTTATGAATATTGAGTTCTGCTCAACCCGGAGATAGAGGGCGTGAGCGGTAGCTAGCATATTTCACTACCGTTCATGATCAGTCTCTATAGAATGAATGAGTGAATGGTGTTTGACGGCACGTCGACACATACATAGGTCTTATTGAGCGCAAAAACCGACGAAAGATGAAGACATTAAGTAGTATTTAAAAATGAATGTAACTATATAAAGATAAAACTATTAAAAATAAGGGATGATATGGTAGTAATATAAACTATATATGTAAATCAACAAATGCCCGTCATCAGATTCCAGAATATAATTTCAATTGCCTTAAGTTCAGCTGAAAAGATAGAGACCTTGTCAGGCAGGCGGCTCTTTATGCTGTTTGTGAACAACAGCTGCTGCAGCTACCTTATCTCATTCTTTAGAGCCATCTGTGTATATATGTTGAAAGTTTGCTTTCAAAGACAGTAGGGTCTCTACTGGATTTGTTACTATTACAAAGTGTTGATGTTTCCAAAGTCCACGGTAGAATTTGTGGTACTTTGTACTTGGCAATCAGATTTATGTCGATTTCAGTGTCTCTTAATTTTGGTTGAATACGAAGACCAAATGGTCGGATGGCCTTCGGTTTTTGATCAACAAGCGGTTCATAACTAGGATTAAAAACATTATCGAAAGTTGGGTTTGAAGGGTTAATTTTAATTTAATGGCATATTGAAGGGCTAATTTGTCCAGTCTATGAGACAGTGATGGTTCGTTAGCTTCAAAATATAGACTTCGGCTGGTGATGTACAAAAGGCACCTTAAAATTAAAGTCTAACCCTTCAAACCCAACTTTCGATAATGTTTTTTTTAATCCTAGTTGTGAACCTCTTTTTGATCGAAAACCGAAGGCGATTCGACCATTTGGTCTTCGTATTAAACCAAAATTACCAGACACTGAAATCGACCTAAATTTGATTGCCAAGTACAAAGTACCACAAATTCCACCATGGACTTTGGAAACTCCAACAATTATTTTTGATCTTTGTAATAATAGCAAATCCAGTACAGACCCAACTGTCTTTCAGTTTCGAAATACAGTGACTTTCAACATATCTACACAGATGGCTCTAAAGATGGAGATAAGGTAGCTGCAGCAGCTGTTCATAAACACAGCATAAAGAGCCGCCTGCCTGACAAGGCCTCTATCTTTTCAGCTGAACATAAGGCAATTGAACTTGCCTTAAATTATATTCAGGAATCTGATGATGACCATTTTGTAATCTTTTCTGATTCGCTTTCATCTCTTCAAGCACTGGGTAATATGAAACGTGATAACCCAGTTGTGCTTCAACTTTTAGAAAAGTACAATTCTCTTATAATTGATAATGTTATTATTTTCTGCTGGCTTCCAAACCATGTAGGAATACGTGGTAATGATAGAGCTGATAGTGCTGCTAAGACAGCATTAGATTTACATATATCTAATACCAAATTACCTTATACTATTTTTAAAAGTTGTATTAACACATATATTCGTAGCTCTTGGCAAACCGCTTGGGATTTGTCAGTTAACAATAAACTCCATTCAATTAAACCGTTACTCGGAGAATAGCGTTCTTCTAGTAGACCCGTTCGTCGAGAGGAAGTTATTCTAGCCCGGTGCAGGATAGGGCATACACGTTATACTCATTCATATTTATTACAAGGTGAGCAATTACCAGAATGTATACCCTGCTTTGCACCATTAACGGTCAAATACATCTTATTGGAATGTGAAGACTTTGATCCTATGCGTCAAAGGTACTACAATGTTAATACTATGAAAGAGTTATTTGATACTGTAGATTTTAGTCTTGTTTTAGATTTCCTAAAAGAGATCAGACTATATAAATCATTATAATGTGTTCTTATATATATTTACTTGTTTATATGCCCGATGCCCGTCAACGGGCATTTGGTGATTTACATTACATAGTTTTTTGTTTTTTTTGCGCACAATATGACCTATTTATGTGTCGACGTGCTGTAAAACACCATTCATTCATTCATTCATTCATTCATTACAATGGGCACCTAAGGCGAGTCGTAATCCTTGATTATGTATGGGATCGAGCATCTGAAAGTATGACTTGCGAGTCGATCCAAGTACTTTACGATCTGCTCCCCACTTAGTGTTTGCAAGAACTTTAAATAAATTAAGAGCTTTAAGGCACTTGGCCTTCAAGTATTTAAGGTGTGGTATCAACGTTAATTTACGGTCGAAAATAAGACCAAGGAATTTTGTTTCATCCACTACTGGTAGATGAGGGTCTTCATGATGTTTAAGTAGTTGACAAAAGTGCATACAATTAGTTTTAGATTGAGAAAATTTGACGCCGGAATCCACTTTGATACTTTGTTATCGGCTTCTTTGATTCCAGGTACCAAACGAGTCTCTAATTAATCATTCGTTCCATGGTTTTACGTATACAACTCGTTAAGGCAATAGGGCGATAATTTATTGGGTCCGTATGATCCTTTCCAGGTCTGGGGACTGGAATAACGATTGCTTCCCGCCAGTTTCCGGTCACCCAAACCTTATTAAATATATCAAGAAGCGTTGAGAGACAGGTTTCAGGTAAATGTTTTAATAATTGATAATGAATATCATCAGGACCAGTTAGCCTTTTTAAGGGATTCTCGAAGTTCGTTGAGCGTGAACAGGTCATTGTATTTCTCCAAATTTTTCGACTTGAAATTCATCTGCTTCTGTTCTTTTAATTTCTTATTTTTTAGAAAATTTGGTTGACAATTTTCAGTAGAAGAGTTTTTAGAAAACGTTTCTGCCAAAGTGTTTGTAATATCTTTGACAGATGTATCATTATCAGTTTTAAGATGATTTACAGCAAGAGGAAGTCCTGGAGATATTATGTCTCTAGGCTGAACTCTCGTACCCTAGATTGGTTTTCTCTTTAGCTGCAACTACTATGGTTGTTCAGTACGATTCTGGATACATCCTGAGATGTTTTATTATTTTGTATGTGTTCCTTTAGTTAGTTTCTCAGCATGTGGACTTTATTGTTAGAGAATTCCTTTTGATGGGATGTAGTTTTGTTTACACTGTCTTGTCTATTTGGGCGCTGAAGACAGGATAATAGCGAGGATTGTGCGCATATAAAATCGATTCAAGCTAACCAGTGGACCTTATTGCCAACTGACCGTTCCTAGTCGGTAACGCTGTCTTCACCGCCCTTTCTGTTGTTTTTTGTCTCTTTCATTGTATTTTCAAGTCCTTGTTTGCAGTACAGTGCGGACATACGATACCTTTGCGCTCGGACGCTGTGGTTTCTACAGGACCCTATATCTCATTTTGGTCCTGCATAATACTATTCAGTGGGGTCACAATAAGTACAATCATAGGTTCTTCGGTCTCGTATTTCTTTTTCATTAGGAACGGCAGTAATTGAAATATAATGCTCTTTCCGTAGCCTGTTGGCAGCACAGCTAAAGTGTCTTTGCCACTGTAGATTGACTGAAGTGCATCACTGGTAATTAATACCAAACAAATTTTGCTTCTGCAAAAGCTAACCGTTCCTCGAATTTCTGGACGTAGCCATTTTTGTTTACAAATTTACATTACGCAATAATAATTATTAATTACAAAATATTTTTATATTTAACCAGTTTAACTTAAACCGACTATAGAATGATGACATATTTCAAGAGTACTAAGTATACAAATATGTTTAAAATCATTCCATTTCTGGGTCTATATTTTTGTTACTGTTGACACGGTAAATCACCCAAACCCATCAAATCGGCGTGTATCCTTGAAAAAATACCTACGAGCATTATTATAGTTCCGATGATCTACGAAAATGAGCGAGTTTGTACGATTGAAATCAGCTCGAAACTATACAGTTTTGGTGCATTTAGTACGCCATTATTTTGTATAAATTGTTCTCGTGTTCAATCAATTATGTTATTAATCATTCGCAACATCTTGCGGATCCCGAGGAATGACGGGATTGGCCGAGCGTTCACGATTGTCCACAGGTTTTCCTTCATATACCGCGTTGAAGGTTTTGTGCTCATCGACATTTTGGCCCATTTTATTCACAGGTACCGGACGCGGTTTACTCCCATGGGGTACCCACGACCGCACATGGGTAGCCCCCCATCCCATTGGGTACCCCACCCCCTACCGACCATCCTACAACCGAAAAAAAAAATCCAAACATAAATGAAATGGTCTAATATTACATATAATCATTCAAAATATACATAGTTTTGACTCTTATCCTTTTTTCATATTCTTTACATAGTAAAAGGTATGCATCTTCAGTACAATAACAAATAAGTAGATCCGTAGCTACGAGTACAGGTCATCTATAATGGGTTCGATCCCGGACATACTGGTCTCGTTCATAGCAGGAGGCATGCCATTACTAAACTCAACTATCTTTTTGCTGTGGGTGCGCCAAGCCGCCGCGGAGGGATATTTACTTAAAAACGTCACGCGCAAAACTGCGTTTTGAGCAGATTTCAGGATGGCGGTCAAAATGACACCAGATACGTAAACGTACATCACCAGCCGAAAGTTAGTCTATATGTTGAAGCTAATGAACCATCACTGTCTCATAGACGGGACAAATAAGCCCTTCGGTATAATATTAAATTACAATCTAAACCTTCAAATCCAACTTTCGATTAGGGCGTAGGAGGGTATTACCGACCACCTAAGGCATACTGTTGAATACTCACAGAATTATCTATAAAAGTAATATGTTTGTTACGTATGTGGTTATAGCATTATCAAGCAATACAACCATGTGATAAGGAAGGTTATCTCCTATCAGTAATCCTGTTTTACCTCACCTTTTTTGAAATGATGTGAAGAGGCTATTGCCGAACATGTAAGGGTTTTGCCGACTACTAATTGAGGGTATTGCCAAACACAGTTTACTTTAAAACAACAACACCAAAAACGCCTTGATTAAAGATAATTTGTGTTTTTGTTTGATAAACAAATAATTGGTTTATTAAATATTGTGTCATAAATATCAATTTAACAAAAAACGAACGCAGAGTATAATGATATGTTTTAGCTATACAATATTTAACAATATTCCCATTTATACAACGTGATGTTTCAAGTCCATATCTGCCTTAATACACTTAAAATAGGAATGCCTCGTACAACTTTCCCTTGTAATAAGAACGTCTCATAAAAGTTCCAGGTTTCATGCTGTCCTTATACTCTCTTTATCACTGCTAGTGCCTCGTTCAACTGTCCCTCATCTGAATCAACCATGATGGCCATGCTAAACATCTTGATCTTTGCATCTCATTCCTGTTGGTTTTGGTGCTGAAGAGATTCTTGTTAGAACTGTTTTCTCTCTTTTATAGCCTTTTCTGATGATTATTTTATTTAGCTTCACTTCCTTTTGTAAACTTCGGTTTATTAATTGTCATCGTACAAGCATTTTTTTTACCATCATGCCTATCATTGCTTAAGAAAGGGCTTTTTGGAGGGTTTTTTCTTCGAATATTTATTTTGAGAAGGTTCTGGGGACCCAAACAAGGTATTAAAAATGTTACAAGGTGTCATCTAAATTAATTTAAGTTATATATTACACTTTTAATACTAACAAAGTAATTTTGGTGCTAAACAATTTTAATCAAAAAGAAATAAAAAAGGTTAATGGATTTATTTATTTTCATGTTCGGGTATTGCCCAACCACTCTGTAATTAGGAGGGTAATACCGACTACCCAAGACAACTCATTAAGTAGGATTCCAGTGATTAATGTAAGTTACATCACTTGATTAGTCATTGCAGGCATAACGTAAAATAGAAAGTGATGAAACAATTCAAACTGATATGCATGCAGTCAATATTCAGTTAAAATCAAACACCCGTAATATTAGCAATTTGATAAAAAGTGCTCAATATTTTGATGGTGTCTGTGGTTGTGTTGTTTCTAAGTATAACATGGGTTGGGAATGAAAAAGAGGATGTGCCCTTTATATAGATGACATATACTATGAGGTATACCCTTTTACAAATACATTTTATTCCTTAAAGGCTTTATCAAGCAAATGTACGGCAATACCATCATGGGCTCTACTGTTTTTAATCCAACTTATGAAGCTCTTTTTGATCGAAAACCGAAGGCCATTTGGTCTTCGTATTAAACCAAAATTAAGAGTCACTGAAATCGACCTAAATTTGATTGCCAAGTACAAAGTACCACAAATTCCACCGTGGACTTTGGAAAAACCAACAATTATTTTTGATCTTGTAATAGTAACAAATCCATTACAGATTCTACTGGCTTTCAAAGCAAATTTAATGAAATTAAATCGAAATACAGTAACTTTCAACATATATACACAGATGGTTCTACAGATGGGGACAAGGTAGCTGCAGCAGCTGTGGTTCACAAACATAGCATAAAGAGCCGCCTGCCTGACAAGGCCTCTATCTTCTCAGCTGAACTTAACGTCTCACACCACAATTAATTTTCAGTAGGGTCCCATTGTAATGTTTTTGTTCGTGGCATAGCGATAAAACAGATTTTGCAACATGTATTTATGCTTAAATTCTTCATTGATCCAATATCTGCAATTTAAAACACAATTAACAAATATTTACCAGATTGAACTTTTTTAAATTTCATTTTTGCGTGACGTCACACCTATCAAAATTTAGACAAAAATACAACCCCGTGGTGATTAGATGAGGTGTAAAATGAGGCAGAATTAGCCAGAAATCTTATATCAGCATGCATGATTCTGTGATCT
Source organism: Cyrtodaria siliqua (assembly GCA_037043455.1). Lineage (NCBI taxonomy): Eukaryota > Metazoa > Mollusca > Bivalvia > Adapedonta > Hiatellidae > Cyrtodaria > Cyrtodaria siliqua. The sequence goes on from JAWPHD010005219.1 coordinate 91,334, forward strand.
CTTCCTAAAATGCTGTAGATTTAGAACCTGGTTAAGATAAATCAATGTATCCTGTAAAATGTAGAAAAGCGAACTTGTCTTTTTTATCTACCTCCTTCATCTGTAGGGCACGAGTATTCAAGGGAGATAATAGTGGTGTGAGTCTTTAAGGCAATTGCAATTGAACTTGCCTTAAGTTTTATTCAGGAATCTGATGATGACCATTTCATTTCTTTTCTGATTCCCTTTCATCTCTTCAAGCACTGGGTAATATGAAACATGATAATCCAGTTGTGCTTCAACTTTTAGAAAAGTACAATTCTCTTATACTTGATAATGTTATTCTTTTCTGCTGGCTTCCAAGCCATCTAGGAATACGTGGTAATGATAGAGCTGATAGTGCTGCTAAGGTGGCATTATGCTTACATATATCTAATACCAAATTACCTTATACTGATTTTAAAAGTTGTATCAACACATATCTTCGTAACTCTTGGCAAGCCGCTTGGAATTTGTCAGTTAACAATAAACTCCATTCAATTGAGAAGAAGTTGTCCTAGCCCGGTGCAGGATAGGGCATGCACGTTATACTCATTCATATTTATAACAAGCTGAGCAATTACCAGAATGTATACCCTGCTTTGCACCGTTAACGGTCAAACACATCTTATTGGAATGTGTAGACTTTGATCCTATGAGTCAAAGGTACTACGATGTTAATACTATGAAAGAGTTATTTGATACTATAGCTTTTAGTCTGTGTTTTGTGGTTGACTGTCGTCCTTGAATGGTGCTTTCCCTGTCCGATATTGTTATCCTCATTTGTTTTAGATTTCCTAAAAGACATCAGGCTATATAAATCATTATAATGTGTTCTTATATATATTTACTTGTTTATATACCCGTTGACGGGCATTTGTTGATTTACATACATAGTTTATATTTCACATTATCATCCCTTATTTTTTTAATATTTTTAATTAATAGTTGATTTTTCATCAATTTTTGCGCACAGTATGACCTATTTATGTGTCGACGTGCCGTAAAACACCATCCATTCATTCAACTGACAATGTACAACGATGGCACATATAAACAAATAGAGTATTCCGGATGAAGACATTCCCTCGGTGATGGAGTGCTTAAACAGCTGTTGATAAGTTATCATTTACTTACCTACTGCACTGTCAGGTAAAATCGTACATAGAAAGGGAGGTTCGGACAGTTGATTATTTTTTTTTTTTAAAACATACACATATTGCCTACGCATAGCCTGTCTTTGTCTTGTCTATACACCTACATGTAAATAAAAAGTGCTTAAACAATCAATTCATTCTATCCCAAAATATTTCAAAAATTCTGACCCCCCCCCCCCCCCCCCAGTCGGTGGTGGGGTGTTAAGAATCAACCGACTGCTCGTAACTTAGCAGAAGGGTAGAACCCCCCCCCCCCCCCCCCCCGAAATGTAACCAACCTGTTGACCGTGGGTGGCGACCCCTGTCGTTGGAGAAGGGAGTCCTGGTGGTTGAGTGAAGTGGAGATCTGGTAGTTATCTCCACGTTGCAATACACCACTTTGGTCCGGACTTCAACTAGACGGGCGGTCAGATTTGGCCCGATCTGATCAATCGGTTTGTCACGCAAGTTATAAGAGATCCGACCTTATTATTCAGACAGTACCAGTACACTGTATCTTACTTAATTTTTATATTGTTCTACTTTAAACATTATATAGATAGGGTCTTTTATGGCGGTGGCGCACGGGCTAATCATGTATTTCAAAACGCTATATGGCTATACTCGTGCCACTTTTTAAGCGGAACATAAGTGTGGCTCTTTGGCTTTTTAGTTAAGGGGTTATGTCCGCTGGGGGGTCTGATGCGTTAGCTTTATATGAGTATACCTTCTACGTATTCTTGGCATTTTGCTGTTGGATATCCACAGCAAATGTCCCCTTGTTGGACTCCGAGGTGGGTGAGAAGCATGGAAGATAAATTCTTAACGCCACATCATGGCATCACAAAACGCACATACTACTAACAAACGGGAAAAAACAGAACATGAATCTGATACTGAGGAACCAGTCATCAATCAAGCCTTTCCTCGTTTTCTCATTATCGAATCGGAAAACGGGGAAAAACCAATTACAGATATGTCACCTTTCGTTATCGAGAAAACTGTCCATTCAATTGCTGGACATGTAAAACAAATCAAAAAATTAAAAAACAAAACTCTCCTGATTAAAACAGAAAAAAAATCTCATTCGGATAATTTATTAACACTTACAAAATTTTAAACATCAAAGTAAAATGCTATCCTCACACCTCTATGAACATCTCCAAAGGCGTCATCAGGTGCCCGGATCTCTCCGGAGTACCTGAAGACGAAATTATTCACGAGCTTGCGCCACAGTTGGTAACTGCAGCTCGCCGAATAACCATAAAGAGGAATGATAACATTATTAATACAAATACTATCATACTCACATTTGCAACACCCGTCTTACCAAAAACAATAAAGGTGGCATATCTGCAATTGCATGTCGACGCCTACAACCCAAACCCGTTACGTTGCTACAACTGCCAAGCATTTGGGCACCACAACTCCAGGTGTACTAAAGAAGAACGTTGTGGTAAATGTGGCGAGTCTGCATTCAAGCATAACGAATCAGATTGTCCTAACGACCTCAAATGTACCAACTGCGGTCTAGGACATCACGCAAATTCAAAATCATGTGAAAAATTTAAAAAAGAAAAAGAAATCATAACAGTTAAATATACACAAAACATTCCCTTTCCAGAAGCAAGAAAATTGATTGAAGAAAAATATAAAATTTCAAGTCCGACCTCCTACGCATCTATTCTCAAAACAACAGCAACACACACAGAATGCAGGGATGCAAGTACGCAATACGAACCACAGCCAGAAATTCAAAATACAAAGAATACTTCCTCAGTATCAAATCCAAACAAAAGTCAACAAACACAACTTAACAAACCAAAATTAAACTTTTTCATTTAAATCAAACACAAAATCGGCAAGCTCTGGCAATGTGAAGAGCATGTCAATGTCTCAGAATTGGAAAGGGGGTTCTTCTAAGACTGTGAAGTCTAGTAGTTCTCCAGTCGTGAGGCCTAATACTTCCTCGGTTGGAAGGCCTAGTGCTGCTCCAACTAAGGAAGTTGGAAAGCCTAGTGCTTCTCCAACTAGGGAGCACAAGGAGCAGCCAAAGGTGTCTAACGGCCCTATTGAGCTGCATAACAAATTCGAACAGCTAATGGACATTTCAGAGCCAGCAGCTGCACTGCCACTTCCATCCTCGCATGAAAAGTTAGTTGAGGTGCCACTTCAGCTGACTTCTTCCAGGGAGGAGGTTTCATCAGTGGAGATGTCGCTGCTTGAGTCTCCTAAGACCTCTCCTAAATCTAAGGCCAAAAATAAAAATAAAATTAAAAGTCGCCTTAACGCTCAATAATGGGTAAAACTAATAAGATCATTCAATGGAAATGTCGAGGTTTGAAACCAAATTATGATGAAATCAGCTTAATTTTAGATGAACACAACCCTATTGCCTTTTGTCTTCAAGAAACGTTCTTGAAGACAAGTGATAAGGTATCTTTTAAACAATACTCACTATACAATCATATTTGTGATACCGGGGACAAGGCGACTGGTGGAGTTTCGTTAATCGAAACATTCCTCACAGACCTGTTGCGTTGAAAACAAATTTGAAGCTATTGCGGTCAGTGTTACTATGCACAGAGTCATAACAATATGTTCCTTATATTTACCACCTAGTTCTTCACTACACCCTAAAGATCTAAATCACCTAGTTGCACAATTGCCATCACCTTTTATACTCTTGGGCGATTTTAATGCACACAACTACATCTGGGGTTGTAAAGATATAAACGATAAAGGCAAGAAAATTGAGGATTTCTTAGCCAAAAACAATTTATGTCTTTTTAATAACAAGTCACATACTTATTTACATCCTGCTACAGGCTCTCATTCTTCCATTGATTTAACAATATGCGATCCAACGCTTTTGATGGATTTTTCGTGGAGTGTTGGAGACGACCTCTGTGGAAGTGACCACTTCCCCATATTTCTTGAAAATATCGGCCCTCCACTTCTCGAAAAAATGTAACGATGGAAACTTCGCAAAGCTGATTGGACTACGTTTCAATCTCTTTGCGAGGAACAATTAAAGCCTTCCGTTTTCGAGGATGTCGAAGACGCAACTGCTCTTTTTACCAAAGCTCTTCACGATATAGCTGATCAAACCATTCCAAAAACCTCGGCAAATCCTAAACGCCCACATAAATCATGGTGCGACGATGACTGCAAAAAGGAAGTCAGCGATCGTAAAGCTGCATTAAATAATTTTAACTTGCGGCCAACTCAAACAAATTAAGATAACTTAAGAGTTTTTCGTGCGAAAGCCCGTCGTACTATTAAGGTTAGCAAGAGGAAATCCTGGAGATCTTACGTCTCTAGGCTGAATTCTCGCTCATCTCTTAAGAAGACATGGGACATGGTCCGGAAAATAAGTGGTAAAGGTAATTCCAGTTCTGTAAATCATCTTAAAACAGATAATGGAGATATAACATCTGTCAAAGATATTACCAACACTTTGGCAGAAACTTTCTCAAAAAATTCTTCTTCTGAAAATTGTCAACCACATTTTCTGAAAAATAAAAAACAAAAAGAACAGAAGAAGCTGAACTTCAAATCGAAAAACTTGGAAAAATACAATAAACTATTCACTCTCAAAGAACTTCGAGAGTCCCTTAAAAAGGCTCATGATACATCAGCTGGTCCTGATGATATCCATTATCAATTACTAATACATTTACCTGAATCCTGTCTCTCTACCCTTCTTGATATATTTAATAAGGTTTGGGTGACGGGAATCTTCCCCGATTCTTGGCGGGAAGCAATCGTTATTCCAGTCCCCAAACCTGGAAAGGATCATATGGACCCAATAAATTATCGCCCAATCGCTTTAACGAGTTGTATATGTAAAACCATGGAACGAATGATTAATGAGAGACTCGTTTGGTACCTGGAGTCCAACAAACTGATAACAAAGTATCAAAGTGGATTCCGGCGCCAACGAGGCACAACAGACAATCTCATACGATTTGAATCGTTTATTAGGGAAGCTTTCATAAAAAAAGAACATTTAGTCGCTGTATTTTTTGACTTGGAGAAAGCTTATGATACTGCATGGAAGTACGGTATTATGAATGATCTACATGACATTGGTCTTAGAGGCCGATTACCCATTTTTATAGAGAAATTCTTAGATGATAGACAGTTTCGTGTCCGAATGGGTTCAATCCTCTCTGATATTCATGAACAGGAGAGGGGTGTTCCACAGGGCAGCATACTATCTGTCACACTTTTTAATATAAAGATTAACAGTATAGTAAAATGCATCAATCCAGGTGTGGATTGTTCGCTATATGTTGACGACTTTGTTATATGTTATCGTGCAAAAAACATGAATACTATCGAGAGACAATTACAACAATGTCTCAATAAACTTCATTTGTAACCGGAGGCCCCGGGTTCAATCCTCCGTGGTGCCACTGAGTTCCGTCGGTGTGTTCTTGGGCAAGACACTTTTCCTTAGCCTCGTCCATCGGATGGGGACGTAAACCGGGCGGTCCCGTGTATCGGTCTATCAACCGAGCACGTTAAAGAACCATAGGAATCTATTCGATAATAAGAGTAGGGCAGGTTCCCGGATTCCTATGTATCCTTCCCCTCTCTCTGGGGCGGCTCTAAATAACCTGTACTGTGTTGATGAGCCGTTAAACAACATTCAATTCAATTCACATTCAATAAACTTCAGACCTGGTCTGATGAAAATGGTTTTAAATTTTCTAAATCTAAAACTAATTGTATGCACTTTTGTCAACTTCGTAAACATCATGAAGACCCTCATCTAACACTGGACGGGTCACCAATACCAGTAGTGGATGAGACAAAATTCCTTGGTCTTATTTTCGACCGTAAATTAACGTTTATACCACACCTTAAATACTTGAAGGCCAAATGCCTTAAAGCTCTTAACTTACTTAAAGTTGTTGCAAACACTAATTGGAGAGCAGATCGAAAAGTCCTCTTGCAACTTTACAGATCTCTTATCAGATCCAAGCTGGACTACGGCTCAATAGTATATGGATCGACTCGCAAGTCGTACTTGCAGATGCTCGACCCTATACATAATCAAGGATTACGACTCGCCTTAGGTTCCTTTCGTACATCACCAGCCGAAAGTCTATATGTTGAAGCCAATGAACCATCACTGTCTCATAGACGAGACAAATTAGCTCTTCAATACGCCATAAAATTAAAGTCTAACCCTTCAAACCCAACTTTCGATAATGTTTTTAATCCTAGTTGTGAACCTCTTTTTGATCGAAAACCGAAGGCCATTCGACCATTTGGTCTTCGTATTAAACCAAAATTAACAGACACTGAAATCGACCTAAATTTGATTGCCAAGTACAAAGTACCACAAATTCCACCGTGGACTTTGGAAACTCCAACAATTATTTTTGATCTTTGTAATAATAACAAATCCAGTACAGACCCTTCTGTCTTTCAGAGCAAATTTAATGAAATTATATCGAAATACAGTGACTTTCAACATATCTACACAGATGGCTCTAAAGATGGAGATAAGGTAGCTGCAGCAGCTGTTCACAAACACAGCATAAAGAGCCGCCTGCCTGACAAGGCCTCGATCTTTTCAGCTGAACTTAAGGCTTGCCTTAAATTATATTCAGGAATCTGATGATGACCATTTTGTAATATTTTCTGATTCCCTTTCATCTCTTCAAGCACTGGGTAATATGAAACATGATAACCCAGTTGTGCTTCAACTTTTAGAAAAGTACAATTCTCTTATAATTGATAATGTTATTATTTTCTGCTGGCTTCCAAGCCATGTAGGAATACGTGGTAATGATAGAGCTGATAGTGCTGCTAAGGCAGCATTAGATTTACATATATCTAATACCAAATTACCTTATACTATTTTTAAAAGTTGTATTAACACATATATTCGTAACTCTTGGCAAACCGCTTGGGATTTGTCAGTTAACAATAAACTCCATTCAATTAAACCGTAACTCCGAGAATGGCGTTCTTCTACTGGACCCATAGACCCATTCGTCGAGAGGAAGTTATCCTAGCCCGGTGCAGGATAGGGCATACACGTTATATTCATTCATATTTATTACAAGGTGAGCAATTACCAGAATGTATACCCTGCTTTGCACCGTTAACGGTCAAACACATCTTATTGGAATGTGTAGACTTTGATCCTATGCGTCAAAGGTACTACAATGTTAATACTATGAAAGAGTTATTTGATACTGTAGATTTTAGTCTTGTTTTAGATTTCCTAAAAGAGATCAGACTATATAAATCATTATAATGTGTTCTTATATATGTTTACTTGTTTATATGCCCGTTGACGGGCATTTGTTGATTTACATACATAGTTTATATTACACCTTATCATCATATATATTTCAATTAAACCGTTACTCGGAGAATGGCGTTCTTCTACTAGACCCATTCGTCGAGAGGAAGTTATACTAGCCCGGTGCAGGATAGGGCATACACGTTATACTCATTCATATTTATTACAAGGTGAGCAATTACCAGAATGTATACCCTGCTTTGCACCGTTAACGGTCAAACACATCTTATTGGAATGTGTAGACTTTGATCCTATGCGTCAAAGGTACTACAATGTTAATACTATGAAAGAGTTATTTGATACTGTAGATTTTAGTCTTGTTTTAGATTTCCTAAAAGAGATCAGACTATATAAATCATTATAATGTGTTCTTATATATGTTTACTTGTTTATATGCCCGTTGACGGGCATTTGTTGATTTACATACATACTTTATATTACACCTTATCATCCCTTATTTTTTAATAATTTTATCTTTATATATTTACATTAATTTTTAATTAATTCTTCATTTTCATCATTTTTTTTTTGCGCACAATATGACCTATTTATGTGTCGACATGCCGTAAAACACCATTCATTCATTCATTCATATATATTTACACTAATTTTTAAATAATACTTCATTTTTCATCAATTTTTGCGCACAATATAACCTATTTATGTGTCGACGGGCCGTAAAACACCATTCATTCAGTCAGTCAATGCCATGCAGAGTTATTGCTCTTGAACTTAAGTCAAAATTGCTATTCAGCATATCACTGTGGGGTGAACAACAGTTATTATGATATTGAGTTGGAACTTTGTGTACATGATCATCATGAAATGTAGAATTGACGCAATTTTGGTGCGGCTCAGTCAATTCCATGCAGAAGTATTGCCTTTGCACGTAATAAACATTGCTTTATTCAGCATATGCAATCTTACAGCATAAAGAGCCGCCTGCCTGACCAGGCCACAATTTTTTCAGCTGAACTTAAGGCAATTGAACTTAAATTATATTCAGGAATCTGATGACCATTTTGTAATATTTTTCTGATTCCCTTTCATCTCTTCAAGCACTGGGTAATATGAAACATGATAACCCAGTTGTGCTTCAGCTTTTAGAAAAGTACAATTCTCTTATAGTTGATAATGTTATTGTTTTCTGCTGGCTTCCAAGCCATGTAGAAATACATGGTAATAATAGAGCTGATAGTGCTGCTAAAGCAGCATAAGGTTTACATATATCTGATGCTAAATTACTTTATACTGATTTAAGAAGTTGTATTAACACATTTATTCGTAACTCTTGCCAAGCTGCTTGGGATATGTCAGTTAACAATAAACTCCATTCAATTAAACCGTTACTTGGAGAATGGCGTTCTTCTAGTAGACCCATTCGTCAAGAAGAAGTTGTCCTAGCCCGGTGCAGGATAGCAATTATCAGAATGTATACCCTGCTTTGCACCGTTAACGGTCAAACACATCTTACTCCCGATTGCCGTGTATACATGATACCAATACTTCCCACTTACTCCCGATTGCCGTGTATACATGATACCAATACTTCCCACTTACTCCCGATTGCCGTGTATACATGATACCAATACTTCCCACTTACTCCCGATTGCCATGTATACATGATACCAATACTTCCCACTTACTCCCGATTGCCGTGTATACATGCACTTACTCCCGATTGCCGTGTATACATGATACCAATACTTCCCACTTACTGCCGAAGAGGAACTATTTCGGTAGCTTTACATGGCCTGGACTGACTTGTGCCGTCTGCTCGAGCAAACGCTTTTAAGGACGTCCTCCAAGTTACTGTACTTGGCATCCCGCCAAGTCGGATCCAGTATAATATGCTCGTTTATTTTCTCCAGGTTGTGCGCTCCAGCAGCCAATACGTCGAATAAACAAGGCGCATTTATCCTGTCAGCAAGTACTAGCGGTCCATTCCATGCATGCCTATCAAAGCTGAATACTTTCAGCTTAGGCAGGTGAACGTACCATACATAGAAACCTCTGTTCTGGGAGATATCCAATTACTTTATGGACTTAGAAACCAGCGAGAAAAATAGAAGTCCATGACCACTGGGAGTCCAAACTTCTAACATAAGTTGCTTTAGCGATGTCAAGCCAACCAACAGCCTGCCAAGCAAATCTTGGCAAAATTTCTGAAAGACAAAATATGTCTCCAGTACCAGACTCTTCAAGTTCTCAAAAAAAAAGAGTATGATAATGGACCTTTGGAAACGGCCGAGCACGACACATACGAAATATTGCAGTCTCGGTTTGATTGAGACTGTTCAAGTCGCAAAAGGCAATGATTGGTCGTACAAGAGTTTCTAACTTTAAGCTCTTCTTAGTGAAGAGATCAAAAAAGTGTAGAAAGTCCCGCTGCCTATATCTGTGTTTCTGCCTCATTTCTTCGTAGGGTATACGCCTGGACACGTCGGCCCAGAATTGGCGCATGGGGGTCTCTTTCCAGTTTAAGCTCACGTACTTGAGCTCTATTGTTTTGGATTTTTCAACCGAGACTTTCCAATGGAGCTAGAAATCCAGCAGCTTTCTCACCAATGTCAAACTTGAACTCCAAGCTTCTCACAATTGGCTTGAGATCTTTGATAAATGCAAGAAACTGTTTGACTCTGACTCGATAGGAGATGTAACAGTTCCTAAACAGTTGTGCTCCTCCGTAGTATGGGAAGTCGATGAAGGAAACGTAAGCCCACAGAGATAGATACTGCATCAGGTTCCACCAATTGGACACACATGCAAACAGACAAACAAGAAGGCAAAAGTAATAATAAAAGCAAACGACATCACAAACACAAAAGGGTTGACAATAGGGCTACTGCCTTGGAACGGTCAGTGACAAAGTAGGCCACTGGTGGGTTTAAACCGGTTGTAGGGTGCACCAAACCTCACACTTACCCTACTGTCATCCCATTAAAACAGGACAGTGTAAATAAAGAATGAATGTTGTTTTACGGCACGTCGACACATAAATAGGTCATATTGTGCGCAAAAACTGACGGAATATGAATAAATGAAGGATTAATTAAAAATTAATGTAAATATATCAGGATAAAACTATTAAAAAATAAGGGATGATATGGTAGTAATATAAACTCTATATGTAAATCAACGAATGCCCGAAAACGGGTATATAAAAAAGTAATTATATACAAGAACATAGTATACTGATTTATAAAGTCTGATTTCCTTAAGGAAATCTAAAACTAGACTAAAATCTATAGTATTAAATAACTCGGTCATAGTATTAACATTGTAGTACCTTTGACGCATAGGATCAAAGTCTACACATTCCAGCAATATGTGTTTGACCGTTAACGGTGCAAAGCAGGGTATACATTCTGGTAATGGCTCACCTTGTAATAAATATGAATGAGTATAACAAGTATGCCCTATCCTGCACCGGGCTAGGACAACTTCCTCTCGACGAATGGGTCTACTAGAAGAGCGCCATTCTCCGAGTAACGGTTTAATTGAATGGAGTTTATTGTTAACTGACAAATCCCAAGTGGCTTGCCAAGAGCTACGAATATATGTGTTGATACAGCTTTTAAAATCAGTATAATGTAATTTGGTATTAGATATATGTAAATATAATGCTTCCTTGGCAGCACTATCAGCTCTATCATTACCACGTATTCCTACATGGCTTGGAAGCCAGCAGAAAATAATAACATTATCAATTATAAGAGAATTGTACTTTTCTAAAAGTTGAAGCACAACTGGGTTATCATGTTTCATATTACTCAGTGCTTGAAGAGATGAAAGGGAATCAGAAAAGATTACAAAATGGTCATCATCAGATTCCTGAATATAATTTAAGGCAAGTTCAGTTGGTTTAAACATATTTTATTTCCAAATAGTTACAGTTGCCTTAATTTCAGCTGAAAAGATAGAGGCCTTGTCAGGCAGGCGGCTCTTTATGCTGTGTTTGTGAACAGCTGCTGCAGCTACCTTATCTCCATCTTTAGAGCCATCTGTGTAGATATGTTGAAAGTCACTGTATTTCGATATAATTTCATTAAATTTGCTCTGAAAGACAGAAGGGTCTGTACTGGATTTGTTATTATTACAAAGATCAAAAATAATTGTTGGAGTTTCCAAAGTCCACGGTGGAATTTGTGGTACTTTGTACGAATTACGGACATTACGGACCATGGACATTACGGACCAGACATAACGGACCATATTTAGGGACATTACGGACCATCTATAGGAACATAACGGACCATGATTTGGGGACACTACGGACCATGCTTGAAAAGAAGATGGACCTATAGGAACATAACGGACTATGATTTATAATTTCATTTACAGTTTGTTTTAACTTTATTCTCCTCATCCTCTTCATATTTTAATAAATACTTGTATATAAATACTTGTTATCTCTATTTTTTGAAGTTGTAATCTTAGTATAATCCGTAATGAAGCTATTGTATGGACCTCATTTATCAACAACTATTGTGCATGATATTTGGTGTTATTTACATTTTATATAACAGCAGATCTTGCCACACATCCTCGCAAATCAATTGTAACGCTTATTAGGATTTGCTCATTTTGATATGACACCTGCCAAATGCCTTCCAAACTAACTGTGAACAATTCCCGTGAAATTCCATTTGGAGAAACGGTCGATGGTTATAATGTGACCATTGTCAAATTCCTGTGAAATTCCATTAGGTGTTAGAGACCTGTGTACACCTACAAGATAGTAAATATTTATACGATTGAATTTTTATTTAATAAACTAATATATAAAATAATTATGTCCCTGATGAATGTAATGTGAAATTACGTCAATTATAACAGATGTAAGAAAACAAACAAATATTAATAGAAATAGTTTATTTCACAAAGTAATCAAGCACATAAAAATATACACCTATACATCAACAATATATAGCACACGATCAAAAGCACATCAAACAATACACAGCACACGATCAAAAGCACATCAAACAATACACAATCAATACACAACAATATATAGCACATCCATAAATACTGTATACATACAACAGTACACTGAGTAGGTACACCATTTAACTTCAAAATGTCACCATATAAGTCACACGGGGCCGTAAAGTCGTGCACAAGCCTTCAGGAGGCTACTTGTTGATCGTGTATTCGCGGAGTATTCTGCCCACAGCTTCATCAGCCGCCCTTGCGTCATCGCTGCAGCTCGTCGCTGGTACCGGCGCAGCTTTCGCTCTTTCACTAGCTTACATTGGATTGGGATATCCTTTGCTTCCCTGTGAAGTAGTTCCACGAGCAGGTAGAACGGGAGATTCCCTTTCTTGGCACGGCGGTTCAGACGGGCGTGCCATCCCTCCACGTCGTTGTTTGTGCGAATGGAGCGCCCGTACACCGACCATGACTCTACTGGCCACAACTCGCTCCGCACCCACGTAGTGTCGACATAGCGGAGGAAGGCGTCCAGTCGTTCGTTGTTGGCGTCGTTTTTGTCCTCGATCTTTTTGAAGGCTGCTGGAATGTCGTCCGCTGGTAGGAGAGGCAGCGCGAAGACCTTCCGCATGAGCCCATACACGGCGTCCCTGCTACTGTAGGCAGTCTGAAATTGCACAAAAGAAAATATAACATTATATATTTCACGTTATCATTATCATAATTATTGTCTTCATCATCATCATCATCATCATTCTTTAAAAGCTAAATGGATATATTCTTTAAAAGCAAAATGGATATTTTCTTTAAAAGCTAAATGAATATATTACCTGCAGTCCACACTCTTGGGCCTTTCTCCATAAGGCCTGGCCGAAGTGGAAGGCACAACCCCGTATGTCAGGATCATCGAAGACATTTCTTAGCCCCTGCCAGATTCCGGCCTCGAAGTCGACTTCACGAACGCGTGGACGGACAGGAGCTGCTTGAACGGCTGACGTACAACTTTGAAGGTCCCGTCGATGTACCACGTCTTCGATTTCTGTAGGAGGTCGAGCTGCTTCTGGGTGGCGAAGATAACGTGACGCCTGTCGTTCGCCGGAACCGTCACTCGGTAGAAGTCCTCTCCGAGACCTTCGAGGAAGTCCATGTCGATCTGAAAAAATAAAATGAGTAACTTTTATGTATATAGTGGCATATATACTGTCTTGCTATATCAGGCATCCTATTTTTTTTAATCCTATAAATAGTTCAGCACCATACCTGAATGATGTCAGTTCATCAGTGATACTGGCAGCTGCGGACATCCGGGTACTCTCCAGAACGCTGTTTGCTGGTGGCAGCCGCATGACGTTGTCGGGTGTGTTGGGAACGCCGCTGTAGTTGATCGTCTCGTCCTATAATTTTATAAATTTAATTTTAAAGACATGACATCAGTAAATAAATTAATCCAGTTTCTGCAATATCAGTTTCTGCCATATGCTTTTTTTCTTGGCAATCAAATTTAGGTCGATTTCAGTGTCTCTTAATTTTGGTTTAATCCGAAGACCAAATGGTCGAATGGCCTTCGGTTATGGATAAAAATGAGGTTCACAACTAGGATTAAAAACATTATCGTAAGTTGGGTTTGAAGGGTTAGACTTTAATTTAATGGCGTATTGAAGAGCTAATTTGTCTCGTGTATGATACAGTGATGGTTCATTGGCTTCAACATATAGACTTTCGGCTGGTGATGTACGAAAGGCACCTAATAAAGAAATCCCCACCATTATCTAATCTCTAACCAACAAGGCAGCATCAATAGGCAATATAAGTAAAACACAAACATGCTCGTGTAAATATAATACAAAAAAAACAATAGCCTAGAAAGCCACAGTGAAGGTACTCAATGACTTGGCAGAAACCAGAGCAACAAGAGAATAAACCATTAAGGACACGACAAGAAAGATCATAGATAAACATCAAACGCCACCGACCCAATGGGCTTTAGGTAGGCTCATCGAATTAGGGACAACCCGGACCATGGGACGACCCGGACCAGACAACCCGGACCACATTTAGGACGACCCGGACCACGTTTTAGGACGACCCGGACCACATTTTAAAACAAATATTTAATGAATATAAATGAGTATAAACATGTATGTGAGTTATTTAGAATGAATATTAAATGATATTTTGAGAAAATAAACGTAAATTGAGTCAACAATAGCTATAAGACAATAATTAATGTATGTTTTGCATTACCTCAAGTTTATAAATAATATCCATTTTCCCGATTTGAAAATAATAATAAAACATAATCTTAGTCCAGCTCCCTTAAAAGTAGATAGTGTTATGATATAAAAGGTATCAGTTTGCACTCAGGTACACAGATAATTACGCACACAAATTAAAGTATGCCACTGAAAAGGGTTCACTCAAGAATAATTGGCAATCAGAATGCAATCGCAATTGCTTTAACACTGATTGAATAATTGATGACCGTTACTAATTTATTAGTAGTATCAGTTTGCACACAGATACACAGATAATTACCCTACACAAATTAAATTTTGCCACTGAAAAGGGTTCATTCAAGAATAATTGGCAATCAGAATGCAATCGCAATTGCTATAACACTGATTAAATTGAATAATTGATGACCTTTAATAATTTATTATTAGAATTTTTATTATTTTATTTATATCAGTTTGGTTTAACCCAAGCCTAACATTTCTATAAAATTGATAGTATTTTTTTGAAAACCTCACAACCTTCTCATCCTAAACACTCGGAAGTTATCCACTGCTACCATGCCTTCTATTGGTATTCCGTGTATACATTGTCACAAGGGTGTGTATATCAAAAACTAGTATTAAATGTATAAAATGCCAATTTATCAGGCTGTGTTAATATATTTATCCGTCTAATATCATTCAGTTTTTCATGTTTATTGTATTGTTATAATAGTGCTATGTTTTAATATTTGTTCAGGTATCAGTGTTGCCCAATACAGAGCCGCTGCACAGAACGATACAGTGTTCACCTGTACCCCATGCAATGATGCACGTGCACCAGAAGAAACCTCCATGGACACATCCGACCATTCCGCCAACGTGACCTTCAACTACAGCGACATACCTGACGTGTCTTCTCAATTAATCTTAAGAAGTTAACAATGTCAAAATTAAAATCACCTCTCTTGTCATAGATTTTGCTAATTATTTCACCATTTTCAATCGAGAGATCTAAGCATTATTAGCAGATATATTAGCTTTATTAAGCATAAATGCATAATGTTAAGCATTTATTAAGCATTAATGCATAAACCCGTACTTCCGCCGTAGTAGCAGCAAAATCAAATAAGAACATTCAATGGAACTGCCGAGGTTTAAAACCTAATTATGATGAAATCCGCTTACTTTTAAATAAACACAACCCTGTTGCATTTTGTCTTCAAAAAACTTAGTGATCAGATATCTTTTAAAAACTATTCATTATATAACTGTATTTGTGAAATAAATGATAAAGGAGTTTCGATTAGTTCTTTTACACATTTCTGCAAGTTTTTGGTGAATACAAGTTTCATTTATTATTGATAATGTAAGCGCTATTTTCACGACATATTTATTTAATTTCAGATTGGAGTCTATAAGGGAAAAAGAAGAAGGAAGTATTTCTTGGCTGAGAAGAAACGAAAACACCGCTAACAGATTTATACATTAAACAGTGAAATGTCTAGAGCTAAACAACAGTTGAAAACAAGCACAACCGTCAAAACTCAAGGAAAGAGATTACACGTTGGTAGCAGTGGAAAAAAGTTCATGTCACCTTCATTAAAAAGAGCAAGGTTCTTTTCGCCAATTCTTCAATCAAAATACAGATCAACATCGAGAAAATCATTAACATTTGGCGTCCACTATGCATCACCAAACTGATCAAGTGTTTGAAAATCTGACGTCATAGGTTATGACCCTATCATTTTGCAACGTACTGCATGCTTGGTGGTGGACCCTTTTACAGTTCGCCACTATGCTTTCCTCTTTAATTGTACGATGACCGGACAGGCTGTGGACCCTATGATGACGCCTACCTAAAGCCCATTGGGTCGGTGGCGTTTGATGTTTGTCCATGATCTTTCTTGTCGTGCCCTTAATGGTTTATTCTCTTACTGCTCTGGCTTCTGCAAAGTCATTGAGTACCTTCTATTGTTTTTTTGTATTATATTTACACGAGCATATTTGTGTTTTACTTATATTGCCTATTGATGCTGCCTTGTTGGTTAGAGATTAGATCATGGCGGGGATTTCTTTATTTACACTGTCCTGTTTTAATGGGATGACAGTAGGGTAAGTGTGAGGTTTGGTGCACCCTAGAACCCGTTTAAACCCACAGTGGCCTACTTTGCCACTGACCGTTCCAAGGCTTTCTTTACTAACGCCCCGATTGATAAGTATAATATGTGGACTTGTATTGATGTTTGTAGAGCCTTATCCTTTCTTCTGGATAACATCTTGATAAGATACTGTAAAACTATTTACCGCCAGGTTGTTGGTATTCCTGTGGGTACTAAATGTGCGCCACTTGTTGCAGATTTGTTTTTGTACTGCTATGTACTGCTATGAAAGAGATTTTATGTTGAGTTTGTCACCTGCTAGCCAGGGTGAAATTATTGATGCCTTTAATAATACTTCTCGGTATCTTGATGACATACTCAATATTGATAATCCGTTCTTTGCTCATATGGTTGCTAACATTTATTTACCCGAGCTCACGTTGAATAAAGCTAACAGTTCGGTTGCAGTAGCAGCATTTCTCGATCTTCATCTCTCGATTGCAAATGATTGTATTCATACTAAAATCTATGATAAGAGAGATGATTTCAATTTTAACATCGTTAACTATCCACACCTGGATGGAGATATACCTCGTGATACCTCATATTGGGTGTATATCTCCCAGCTCATTCGATTTAACTGCAAGGGGACCCACGGGGGCTTTCTCTAAGGATTGCCCGAAGTGGAAACACGAGAAGGAAATACAGAAAATCAAAATAGAAAAAAAAAATCTCCTTCCCAGAAGCTAGGAAACTTGTTGAGAGTCTTACTCCACCCACTCCATCTGGCAAATTATATGCCGATGCGAATAGGGTTGAGAAACCAGCTACCAGGTCTATCGCGGTGCAGACCATGATAACCTGCTACTATTCCCATCTCTGTTCAGGAATCGTCTAAAACATCTTCAGCTTCTCAAACTGTGGTCCTCTTAAATAAGCCTCCTATGGCTCCCAAACCTCTTGTGGCTTCCAAGCCTAAAACTCCTTCAACTAAATTTTCAACAACTCCTACACCTACTGCATCTACTTCATCTATTGCGAAATCGACGGACTCTGGTGCAACCAAGATTCCAACAAATCCGACGAACTCTTCCAAGAGTTCGTCAAATTCGGCGAACTCCTCTCCCAAGAATTCGTCACCAAGCAGAACTGCTGCCACGGACGTGACAGCAAGGAAAAAGAAAACTCCCGGGTTAGGGAAGCAGTCAAAAGGATCAGATTTGAAGACTTGGAGATAGAGGTTGATAATCCAGCAAATCTGGAACTCCCAAAGTCTCCAAGGTCTGCTAAACCCACAGGCCGTAAACCCCTACTTCCGCCTTAGTGACATCAAAATCAAATAAGGTCATTCAATGGAACTGCCGAGGTTTAAAACAATTTAAGTATGATGAAATCAGCTTACTTTTAAATAAACATAACCCTGTTGCATTTTGTGACGAAATATCTTTTAAAGAGAATTCATTGTATAACTATATTTGTGATACAGGTGATAAAGCTTCTGGGGGAGTTTCGATTCTTGTGAATCGAAACATTCCTCAAAGAACTGTTGCGTTGAAAACTGGTTTGCAAGCTGTTGCGGTCAGTGTTACGATGCACAGAGTTATATCAATATGCACCTTATATTTACCGCCCAGTTCTTCACTAGACCTTAAAGATCTAAATCACCTAGTTGCACAATTACCATCTACTTTTATACACTTGGGTGATTTTAATGCACACAACTACATTTGGGGATGTAAGGATATCAACGATAAAGGCAAGAAAGTTGGGGATTTCTTAGCCAAAAATAATTTGTGTCTTTTTAATGATAACAAATCATATACTTATTGACATTCAGCTACAGGCTCTCATTCTTCCGTTGATTTAACAAAATGCGATCCAACGCTCTTGGTGGATTTTTCGTGGAGTGTTGGTGACGACCAGTGTGGAGTGACCACTTCCCCTTGTTTCTTGAAAATATCGGCCCTCCACTTCTCGAAAAAACGCAACGATGAAAACTTCGCAAAGCTGATTGGGATACGTTTCAATCTCTTTGTGAGGAACGATTAAAGCCTTCCGTTTTCGAGGATGTCGAAGACGCAACTGCTCTTTTTACCAAATCCCTTCATGATATAGCTAGACCCTAAAGATCTAAATCACCTAGTTGCACAATTGCCATCACCTTTTATACAATTGGGTGATTTTAATGCACACAACTACAATTGGGGTTGTAAAGATATAAACGATAAAGGCAAGAAAATTGAGGATTTCTTGGCCAAGACCAATTTGTGTCTTTTTAATGATAATAAATCACATACCTATTTACATCCTGCTACAGGCTTTCATTCTTCCATTGATTTAACAATATGCGATTCAACGCTTTTGATTGATTTTTCGTGGAGTGTTGGAGACGACCTCTGCCCTTCCCCATATTTCCTGAAAATATCGGACTTCCCTTCTCGAAAAAACGCAACGCAAGGCTGATTGGACTACGTTTCAATCTCTTTGCGAGGAACAATTAAAGCCTTCCGTTTGCGGGGATGTTGAAGATGCAACTACTCTTTTTACCAAAACTCTTCATGATATAGCTGATCAAACTATTTCAAAAACCTCAGCAAATCCTAAACGCCCACATAAACCATGGTACGATGATGACTGCAAAAACGCAGTCAGCGATCGTAAAGCTGCATTAAATAATTTTAACTTGCGGCCAACTCAAACAAATTTAGATAACTTTAGAGTCTTTCGTGCGAAAGCCCATCATACTATTAGGGATAGCAAGAGGAGATCCTGGAGATCTTACGTCTCTAGGCTGAATTCTCGCTCATCTCTTAAGAAGACATGGGACATGGTCCAGAAAATAAGTGGTAAAGGTAATTCTAGTTCTGTAAATCATCTTAAAACAGATAATGGAGATATAACATCTGTCAAAGATATTACAAACACTTTGGCAGAAACTTTTCCCAAAAATTCTTCTTCTCAAAATTGTCAACCAAATTTTCTGAAAAATAAGAAACAGAAAGAACAGAAGAAGCTGAACTTCAAGTCGAAATACAATAAACTATTCACTCTCAAAAAACTCCGAGAGTCCATTAATAAGGCTCATGATACATCAGCTGGTCCTGATGATATCCAATTATTAAAACATTTGCCTGAATCCTGTCTCCCTAACCTTCTTGATATATTTAATAAGGTTTGGGTGACCGGAAACTTCCTCGGTTCTTGGCGGGAAGCAATCTTTATTCCAGTCCCCAAGCCTGGAAAGGATCATACGGACCCAATAAAGTATCGCCCAATCGCTTTAACGAGTTGTATATGTAAAACCGTTGAACAAATGATTAATGAGAGACTTGTTTGGTACCTGGAGTCCAACACACCGATAACAAAGAATCAAAGTGGATTCCGGCGCCAACGAAGCACAACAGACAATCTCATTCGATTTGAATCGTTTATTAGGGAAGATTTCATAAAAAAGAACACCTAGTCGCTGTATTTTTTGACTTCGAGAAAGCTTATGATACTGCATGGAAATACGGTATTATGAATGATCTGCATGACCTTGGTCTTTGAGGCCGATTACCCATTTTTATAGAGAAATTCTTAGATGATAGACAATTTCGTGTCCGAATGGGTTCAACCCTCTCTGATATTCATGAACAGGAGATGGGTGTTCCACAGGGCAGCATACTCTCTGTAACACTTTTTAATATAAAGATTAACAGTATAGTAAAATGCATCAATCCAGGTGGGGATTGTTCTCTATATGTTGACGACTTTGTTATATGTTATCGTGCAAAAAACATGAATATTATCGAGAGACAATTACAACAATGTCTCAATAAACTTCAGACCTGGTCTGATGAAAATGGTTTTAAATTTTCTAAATCTAAAACTAATTGTATGCACTTTTGTCAGCTTCGTAAACATCATGAAGACCCTCATCTAACATTGGATGGGTCACCAATACCAGTAGTGGATGAGACAAAATTCCTTGGTCTTATTTTCGACCGTAAATTAACCTTTATACCACACCTTAAATACTTAAAGGTCAAATGCCTTAAAGCTCTTAACTTACTTAAAGTTGTTGCAAACACTAATTGGGGAGCAGATCGAAAAGTCCTCTTGCGACTTTACAGATCTCTTATCAGATCCAAGCTGGACTACGGCTCGATAGTATATGGATCGACTCTCAGATGCTCGACACTATACATAATCAAGGATTACGACTCGCCTTAGGTGCCTTTCGTACATCACCAGCCGAAAGTCTATATGTTGACGCTAATGAACCATCACTGTCTCATGGACGGGTCAAATTAGCTCTTCAATACGCCATTAAATTAAAGTCTAACCCTTCAAACCCAACTTTCGATAATGTTTTTAATCCAAGTTATGAACCTCTTTTTGATCGAAAACCGAAGGCCATTCGATCATTTAGTCTTCGTATTAAACCAAAATTAAGAGACACTGAAATCGACCTAAATTTGATTACAAAGTACCACAAATTCCACCGTGGACTTTGGAAACACTAACAATTATGTTTGATCTTTGTAATAGTAACAAATCCAGTAGAGACCCTACTGTCTTTCAAAGCAAGTTTTATGAAATTAAATCGAAATACAGAAACTTTCAACATATATGCACAGATGGTTCTAAAGATGGAGACAAGGTAGCTGCAGCAGCTGTTATTCACAAACACAGCATAAAGAGCCGCCTGCCTGACAAGGTTTCTATCTTTTCAGCTGAACTTAAGGCAACTGAACTTGCTTTAAATTATATTCAGGAATCTGATAATGACCATTTTGTAATATTTTCTAATTCCCTTTCATCTCTTCAAGCACTGGGTAATATGAAACATGATAACCCAGTTGTGCTTCAGCTTTTAGAAAAGTACAATTCTCTTATAATTGATAATGTTATTATTTTCTGCTGGCTTCCAAGCCATGTAGGAATACGTGGTAATGATAGAGCTGATAGTGCTGATAAAGCAGCATTAGGTTTACATATATCTGATACCAAATTACCTTATACCGATTATAAAAGTTGTATTAACACATATATTCTATTGGTAAGCCGCTTGGGATTTGTCAGTTAACAATAAACTCCATTCAATTAAACCGTTACTCGGAGAATGGTGTTCTTCTAGTAGACACATTCGTCGAGAGGAAGTTATCCTAGCCCGGTGCAGAATAGGGCATACACGTTATACTCATTCATATATATTACAAGGTGAGCAATTACCAGAATGTATACCCTGCTTTGCGCCATTAACGGTCAAACACATATTGCTGGATGTGTAGACTTTGATCCTATGCGTCAAAGGTACTACAATATTAATACTATGAACGAGTTATTTGATACTGTAGATTTTAGTCTTGTTTTAGATTTCCTAAAAGAGATCAGACTATATAAATCATTATAATGTGTTCTTATATACATCTTATTGGAATGTGTAGACTTTGATCCTATGCGTCAAAGGTACTACAATGTTAATACTATGAAAGAGTTATTTCATACTGTAGATTTTAGTCTTGTTTTAGATTTCCTAAAAGAGATCAGACTATATAAATCATTATAATGTGTTTTTATATATATTTACTTGTTTCTATACCCGGTGACGGGCATTCGTTGATTTACATACATAGTTTATATTACACCTTATCATCCCTTATTTAATACTTCATTTCATCGTTTTTCATCAATTTTTGCGCACAATATGACCTATTTATGTGTCGACGTGTCATAAAACACCATTCATTCATTCATTCATTCATTCATTCATTCATTCATTCATTCATTCATTCATTCATTCATTGAGGAACAACAACTTAGGTAACGGTACGGGACCACACAGGTATATGTACACGTCCACTCAGGAATAACCACTTAGGTAACGGTATGGGACCACACAAGTATATGTACACGTCCACTCAGGAATCACCACTTAAGTAACGGTACGGGACCACACAGGTATATGTACACGTCCACTCAGGAATCACCACTTAAGTAACGGTACGGGACCACACAGGTATACGTACAAATCCACACAGGAGCCACCACTTATGTAACGGTACAAGACCACACAGGTATATGTATAAATCCACTCAGGAGTCATTACGTAAGTATGAATCTAAGTCCACTTGGATATCCCCACTCAGGTATGGATAACAATTGGTTCCCATGTCTAACTACTGTTCTTAAGCCACCTACAATTACAATAATGTCTATCTTACTACAAGAATATAATTCACGCGATAAAAGTCTAATTATTCTCACATTTAACTACATTGCAAAATTCCACGCGATTTACTTAAATAACTACTATAACTACAGGCTAGGGACGGGAAAACTTACAATATATCTCTGTCTCTCGTGCCAATCTTCTACTTCTAAATACTGGTCACAACATCTGTATTTCATGTTGTCCAGTCAACTGCTTGGTATAGACTGACCACACAAAAGCTATTTCAATTACACACACACACAATCTATATTTAGGATTTACTGAGGTGTAACCGGTCTGACTAGTTTACCTATGTACTTATAAATCTGAGTACTTATAGCAGGCAATTTTGTGACAGTGTCGACATGCCGTAAAACACCATTCATTCAAAGTTGTCGTCCGGAATGCATAATCATTTACTGGCGGACGGACAATCCCACACCATTAATACGTCTCGTTATTCAAACGGCTGTATAATAAAATTAACTGAAGCATTCTTGAACATGTTTACAATAGATTACTATGTATAAACTTCGATCTAAACACGTTTACCATTCAATAAAAACAAAATCCTTAGTCTTATTTTCGACCGTAAACTAACGTTTATACCACACCTTAAATATTTGAAGGCCAAGTGCCTTAAAGCTCTTAATTTACTTAAAGTTGTTGCAAACGCTAATTGGGGAGCAGATCGTAAAATATTTTTACAACTTAATAAATATCTTATCAGTTCCAAGCTGGGCTACGGCTCAATAGTATATGGATCGACTCGCAAGTCATACTTGCAACAACAACAACAACAACAACAACATAAACTTTATTACTCTCAGGCATCAACATGGTGCAAACATGAGGAACATGTACAATACAATACAATACAAACAACATTATTAAACAGTGTAACTAATGACCGACATAAACAATATATTTCAATTTGTAATTATGGTCGAGAGTCGGGAGGGGGTAGTGGGGGTGGGGGCAAGGGGTAGGGGGGCAGTCACAAAGATATTATAAATAATTACATGTCTACATAGAGACACATACCAGTATTTCATAAACATGATATATATTCGGTACGCGTCTTATGCTATTAATATTGTCTTCCGTTAGTGGTTTTCAAAAATACTTCTAGCGGCGACAATTGTGTCATCCTTATGGCATTTAATGAAATTCTCCTTTTCCCATCTTGTTATCTTCCTTCTATCATAGTTGACGAAGAAACCCCAGAAACATGGAGAACAAGGGAGAGTTATGTACATGTATGCGTAGAATGAACAAAGAGGGGAATAATGAAACAGAGGGTGAGACAATTATAAACAGATAAAAAAAAAAAAAAAAATGAACAAAAACAAATACAGTAATGGAATGGTATAGTAATTCTTTGTGCTATAGGATAAATAAATGCATCCTTTTATATGCAAATTAGATTACGTTCACTGAGAAGAGGCTAACGTTGACTTATCACGGTTTGCACGGAATTTGTTTTCATGTTGGTAGAATACAAATTTATGAATGAGGGAACTTGTTTAGTAGTAAAGCGTGTGTTTCGAAATGTGATGTTTTGACGGACTTGTGGATCAAATTGTTGGGATTATAACAAGAACGGAGCAATTCGGGAGTTATTCACGTGCTTTATACACGTGCTTTATGTAATAAAGGTAGACACTTGTGATCAAGACACTTCGTTATGGATATAAGTGGATTACATGAAGCTACATTTATGTGAGTACCATTGCTTTCAATTAGCAGTTTCTTGAATGTTAACATGATTTTTTTTTGTTTTTTAAATAATATTAATAATATAATACTTTTTTTTTCTATAAAAATTACTAATACTATTTAAGCAATAAAATGATATTCAAATATTAGCACAAATGTACCGTCAGTAATACCAGAATGGTCTCCGTAACACAGAACCTGATCGTACAAAAACGATAGGATCCGGTTATCGTGGTATTAATAACGGCCAGTCAAACAATTTTAAAAGTGGAAATATGTCCCTTATTTCATATCTTTCCTGCGAAAACGATAGTAGGTAAGATATAAAAAGGAGGTTTTCACACCTTAAAACTATTTACACATTACACATATGAAGTGACAGGTAGTCTAATAATTATATTTAAGGTATTTAACGTATTTGCAGATGCTCGATCCTATACATAATCAAGGATTACGACTCGCGTTAGGAGCCTTTTGTACATCACCAGCCGAAATTCTATATGTTGAAGCTAATGAACCATCACTGTCCGATAGACGGGACAAATTAGCCCTTCAATATGCCATTTAATTAAAATCTCACCTTCAAACCCATTTTTCGACAATGTTTTTATTAGTTATGAACTAGACACTGAACTTTGATTGCCATGTTCAAAGAATTCCACCGTGGACTTTGCATCTTTGTAATAGTAACAAATCCAGTACAAACCCTACTGTCTTTCAAAGCAAATTTAATGAAATTAAATCGAAATACAGTAACTTTCAACATATATATACACAGATGGTTCTAAAGATGGAGATAAGGTAGCTGCAGCAGCTGTTGTTTGCAAACATAGCATAAAGAGACGCCTGCCTGACGAGGCCACAATCTTTTCAGCTGAACTTAAGGCAATTGAACTTAAAATATATTCAGAAATCTGATGATGACCATTTTGTAATATTTTCTGATTTACTTTCATCTCTTCAAGCACTGGGTTATATGAAACATGATAACCCAGTTGTGCTTCAGCTTTTAGAAAAGTACAATTCTCTTATAGTTGATAATGTTATTTGTTTTCTGCTGGCTTCCAAGCCATGTAGGAATACGTAGTAATGATAGAGCTGATAGTGCTGCTTTAGGTTTACATATATCTAATGCTAAATTACCTTATACTGATTTTAGAAGTTGTATTAACACATTTATTCGTAACTCTTGGCAAGCCGCTTGGGATATGTCAGTTAACAATAAACTCCATTCAATTTAACCGTTACTTGGAGAATGGCGTTCTTCTAGTAGACCCATTCGTCGAGAAGAAGTTGTCCTAGCCCGTTGCAGGATAGCAATTATCAGAATGTATACCCTGCTTTGCACCGTTAACGGTCAAACACATCTTGTTGGAATGTGTAGACTTTGTTCCTATGCGTCAAGGTACTACAATATTAATACTATGAAAGAGTTATTTGAAACTATAGATTTTAGCCTTGTTTAAGATTTCCTGAAAGAAATCAGACTATATAAATCGATCATTATAATGTGTTCTTATATATACACTTCTCAAAACTGCTAACTACACCGCTCACGTTTTGGGTTATATATATCGATGGGTTGAATGTTTTTCAATAAAATAAAAAGGAAATACCAATTCAATCATTTTTACATCATTTCATTTTATTTTTTTCATGGGCAATGCTAGAACTAAACCACAATAAGCAATTACAAACGACCCATGTAAACACTAAAGTCACACTTTTATGAACAAGAAATGAAAAGTGTGACTTTAGTGTTTACATGGGTCGTTTGTAATTGCTTATTGTGGTTTAGTTCTAGCATTGCCCATGAAAAAAATAAAATGAAATGATGTAAAAATGATTGAATTGGTATTTCCTTTTTATTTTATTGAAAAACATTCAACCCATCGATATATATAACCCAAAACGTAGCGGTGTAGTTAGCAGTTTTGAGAAGTGTATTTACTTATGTATATACCCGTGGACGGGCATTTGTTGATTTACATATAAAAAAAAGTATGATAATGGACTTTTGGAAACGGCCGAAAACGACATATACGAAATATTGCAGTCTCGGTTTGATTGAGCGGTAGTGAAATATGCTAGCTACCGCTCACGCCCTCTAGCCCCGGGTTGAGCAGAACTCAATATTAATAAAATCAATAGTACAATTTTTTAACCATCCCAAAGATGGCATGCATATTGCGGTGGACATGGAGTATCTTTCTTCCCCGTGTCGTACGGCGTATGGTACCAGTATCGAATAAAATTAAATGCCCCGAAGAGCGAAATAAACATAATGGGATTTAGTTGGGAGCAGCGGTTATGAAGCCTGCATATCACAAGTAACAGTCAAAAGACTAAATTAAAAAGCAGACAACGTATCCTATAAGTGGTTAAACAAGTTTGTATTACTACCATATCATCCCTTATTTGTAAATATGTTTATCTTTATATATTTACATTAATTTTTAATTACTACTTCATTTGTTCATATTTCATCACTTTTTGGGCACAATATGACCTATTTATGTGTCGACGTGCCGTAAAACACCATTCATTGTACATTTACACGATATCAATACTTCCCACTTACTCCCGATTGCCGTGTTTACATGATACCAATACTTCCCACTTGCTGCCGAAGAGAAACCAGTTCGGTAGCTTTACATGGCCTGGACTGACTTGTGCCGTCTGCTCGAGCAAAACGCTTTTAAGGACGTCCTCCAAGTTACTGTACTCTTGGCATCCCGCCAAGTCGGCTCCAATATTATTTTCTCCAGGTTGTGCGCTCCCGCAGCCAATACGTCGTATAAACAAGGCGCATTTATCCTGTCAGCAAGTACTAGCGGTCCGTTCCATGGATGCCTAGCAATGCTGAATACTTTCACTTTCAGCTTAGGAAGGTGAACGGCACATACATAGAAACCTCTGCTCTGGGAGATATCCAAATACTCTATGGACTTAGAAACCAGCGAGAAAAATAAAAGTCCATGACCACTGGGAGTCCAAACTTCTAACATGAGTTGCTTAAGCGATATCAAGCCAATCAACAGCCTGTCAAGCAAATCTTGGCACAATTTCTGAAAGACAAAATATGTCTCCAGTACCAGACTCTTCAAGTTCTCAAGTCTCAAGAGGCGATCCACGCTCTTGTCCGACCAATCAAACGGCAGTACAAGAGTTTCTAACTTTAAGCTCTTCTTGGTGAAGAGATCAAAAAGGTGTAGAAAGTCCTGCTGCCTATATCTGTTTTTCTGCATCATTTCTTTGTAGGGTATACGCCTGGACACGTCGGCCCAGAATGGGCGCATGTGGGTCGCTTTCCAGTTTAAGCTCACCTACTTGAGCTCTTTTGTGTTTGATTTTTCAACCGAGACTTTCCAATGGGGCTAGAAATCCATCAGCTTTCTCACCAATGTCTCCAGGCTTCTCACAATTGGCTTGAGCTTTTTGAGAAATGCAAGGAACTGTTTGACTCAGACACGATAGCAGACGTATCAGTTTGCTAAACAGTTGTGTGCTCCTCCGTAGTAATGCTCCAAAATGGGAAGTCGATGAAGGAAACGTGAGCCCGCAGAGATGGATACTGCATCAGATTCCACCAGTTGGTACACACCTGAAGAACAAGATCATGTATATGTTCAGAAAGGTATATAAGCCTATTTTGAACCTTCCTGTATAGTTGTATTGGGTAAGGGGATGCATCAATATAATTGTATGTAACCGTCTTTATATAACTATTTGCCCCCATAGAAGTTGACCTGGAGGTCTTGAATATGTCACAAAATTGACAAACACATCAAAATTATCAAACTTTAAAACAACAAATAGAAATAGTCAAGTCATTTTCAGAAGGTTATAGTGATATATTTAATTGATCTTATAACTCTCTTTAATGAATAAGAAATAAAGATTTGGTATATTTGTAGCTGAAATGGATATTCAACATTTGTGCATGACAAACTTTAATATCGGGGGCCAATTTTGCCCCTTAAAGTACATAGTCCTTGGATTTGTGTTTTTCTGTAATGTATTGAAGCATGAGAGAGAAATACAGAAAGTTAAGATTGAAAAGAACATTTCTTTTCCTGAAGCTAAAAAACTTGTTGATAGTCTTACTCCGCCCACTCCATCTGGCAAATCTTATTCCGATGCGAGGAGGGTTGAGAAACCAGCTACCAGGCCAATCACCGTCTTGACCTGGCCAATATAGTCTGACAAGTGGACTACTGTTCCACTCTCTGTTCAGAACTGTTCTAAAACATCTTCAGCCTCGCAAACTGTGGTCCTCTTAAATAAGCCTCCTGTAGCTCCCAAACCTCTTGTAGCTTCCAAGCCTAACACTCCTTCAACTATATACTCAACAACTCCTACACCTACTGCATCTATTTCGAAATCGGCGGACTCTGGTGCAACCAAGAGTCCATCAAACCCGACGAACTCTTCCAAAAGTTCGTCAAATCAGACGCAGAACTGCTGCCACAAGAAAAATGATTGTACTGCGCACCAGATTTGGAGACTTGGAGATGGAGGTTGGTGATCCAGCACATCCGGAACTCCCAAAGTCTCCAAAGTCTGCCAACCCCAAGGGCCATAAACCTCCAAAGTCTGCCGACCCCAAAGGCCATAAACCCCCAAAGCTGCCAACACCAAGGGCCATAAACCCCGACTTCCGCCGTAATAACAGCAAAATCAAATAAGGTCATTCAATGGAACTGCTGAGGTTTAAAACCTAATTATGATGAAATCCGCTTACTTTTAAATAAACACAACCCTGTTGCATTTGTCTTCAAGAAACTTCGCGATAAGATCTTTTAAAAACTATTCATTATATAACTATGTGAAATAAATGATAAAGCTACTGGATGAGTTTCGATTAGTTTCGATTCTTGTGAATAGAAACGTTCCTCACAGAACTATTACGTTGAAAGCTGATTTGCAAGCTGTTGCGGTCAGTGTTACGATGCAGAGTTATAACAATATGCTCCTTATATTTACCACCTAGTTCTTGACTAGACCTTAAAGACCTAAATCACCTAGTTGCACCATTACCATCACCTGTTATACTCGTGAGTGGATTTAATGCATACAACTACGTTTGGGGTTGTAAAGATATAAACGATAAAGGCAAGAAAGTTAATGATTTCCTAGCTAAAAACGTTTTTTGCCTTTTTAATAACAAATCAAATACTTTTTTACATCCAGCTACAGGCTCTTATTCTTCCATTGATTAACGTTCTTGATGGATTTATCGTGGAGTGTTGGTGACGGCCTATGTGGAAGTGACCACTTCCCCATATTTCTTTAAAATATCGGCCCTCCACTTCTCGAAAAAAACGCAACGATGGAAACTTCGCAAAGCTGATTAGGATACGTTTCAATCTCTTTGTGGGGAACAATTAAAGCCTTCCGTTTTCGAGAATGTCGAAGACACAACTGCTCCTTTGAAACAAGTGTTTAATAATAATTATGTCGATTAATTTAAAGAAACTAACCCGCCAAAATGACAGCAAACTTACACTACAAAACCGTTTATCAAAACTCTGTCCAGGTGTTTAGGTCATATAATATTACATATTTGCCGATCTTTAAAGTATAATTGTATCGGGTTCTTAAAATACCCGTGATTGAATATGCGTTAAATGATTTAGGTGTTGGTAACTTTTAACGACTATTGGTCAGCCATCTTTGATCCAAAAAATCCAAAATCGAGGAGATATGGTCAAGTGAATTTTTCAACGATGTACGCATTTTAGGCACGAGCAATTTCAACCATATAGTACATGACAGTAATTCTTCATTTTTAACAATGGTGTACTTCGAATTTTGGATGATGTGATAACATGGCTTGTTTTATTCAGAAATGATTTCTCGTCTGCACTCGCTGGATAAATTTTATATATAGACCAGTTTATTTCACATAAAAAACAAAACAACTTTGAGTAAAACTATACCAAACTTTTCGAATATAAAGCGCACAGTTTCTGCCATATAAGTATTCTTTCTAATATTATGTTCACATCAATAGTGTTGAAATACTGTCATGTACTATATGGTTGACATTGCTCGTGCCTAAAATGCGTACATCGTTGAAAAATTCGGTCGACCTTATCTCCTCGATTTTGGATTTTTTGGATCAAATATCTTAATTCGACGCTCCAGTTTTGAGGTTTGGCCTGGTTGGTTAAAGCCGTTTATACTGTGTCTTAAGAGTCTGGATTCTGAACATATGTAAGTCATATATAAGAATTACATGGTTAGTAACTTAGAATTTCAGCTGTATTTTGGCGAGTGTAAGAAAAGTGATAAATGCGAGCCTCTGGCGAGTATTTAGCACTTTTCAACCCGAGCCAAAATACAACTGAAATTCTAAGTTACTAGCCTATGTAAAAAGAATTATCATGCAACTGTTTTAAATAACATAATTTACCTGAAAAACAATGCAAATGTACAGTTTATGACTGTTATGTAGAAAAAATAACGGGACGCCTCGAGTTTTAAAAAATCAAGATTGGCGTGTGCCCCTTTAACCAGATTGTAACAAATTGTCATGTTACAATAATAGAATGAATGAATGGTGTTTTACGGCACGTCGACACATAAATAGGTCATATTGTGCGCAAAAAAATATATAAAAAATGAAGTATTAATTAAAAATTAATGTAAATATATAAAGATAAAACTATTAAAAAAATAAGGGATGACAAGGTGTAATATAAACTATGTATGTAAATCAATAAATGCCCGGCAACGGGTATATAAACAAGTAAATATATATAAGAACACATTACAATGATTTATATAGTCTGATCTCTTTCAGGAAATCTAAAACAAGACTAAAATCTACAGTATCAAATAACTCTTTCATAGCATTAACATTGTAGTACCTTTGACGCATAGGATCAAAGTCTACACATTCCAATAAGATGTGTTTGACCGTTAACGGTGCAAAGCAGGGTATACATTCCGGTAATTGCTCACCTTGTAATAAATATGAATGAGTATAACGTGTATGCCCTATCCTGCACCGGGCTAGGACAACTTCCTCTCGACGAATGGGTCTATTAGAAGAACGCCATTCTCCGAGTAACGGTATAATTGGAAGGAGTTTATTGTTAACTGACAAATTCCAAGCGGCTTGCCAAGAGTTACGAATATATGTGTTAATACAACTTTTAAAATCAGTATAAGGTAATTTGGTATTAGTTACATGTAAATCTAATGCTGCCTTAGCAGGACATAGACCTTTAATACAAATTGGAACCTATTATTCAGTTAGTGTCAGTTGGGTATGATATTTGGAAGGAGTAAGATGGGTGAAATATTAGCTGAAAGTGTGTGATAAAGGCCTGATGTTCCTCCTTGGTTGTTGGGGTTAGCGTAGATGGACATATGTAACGGTTACACGCATATCAACATACAACTACAGAATGGCCTAAGACATGAAATTGATAGAGTTTATATATGTAGGAAGATGTTAGTACATGCTGTAACATTAGTGCGAGTGCCAGTGTAGAAGTCCAGGGATAATGAACTGTATACTTCATGATGCATCTTGGACTGAGAGTAGTGTACGATATCGGTATATAATGTGTGGAGTACAGTACAATTAGTGAGGTTTAGTTACCACCATATTGCGATGACAAGATACAATCCAGGGTTATGATCTAGTGAACTGTATAACAATAACTGCTTAGAGCTTTCAACAATACAGTTGAACAATAACAGTGCATACTTTATCAGATTGACTTGAGTGTTGTATCTACTTTGTATTTAAATTGTGTTTTGCGACTTAATATGTTCCATGTTTGTTTCTTTCTTCATTCATACTTTTCCATTCTGTCTATCTCATTTTGAAATATACTTATTATTACAACTTGACTTATCTGATTGGTCAATACTTATCCATATAAACAAATATACAGATACAACTCTGTTGCACAGGTTATGTTGTTATACTAGGTCAAGAAAAATACCCCGTTACTATAACAAGCGTAACATGAAAGCAGATGACATTTATAGATCACCAGCATACCATGTTACTATAAATAGATAGTTTAAGCAACGTGACATGAAACCATTGTATATTTAGCAGACGACATGTAACTAGATCAGTTTACTAGGTCACCAAAATACCCTGTTACTATTAATTAGATTAACTAGTTCAAGCAACGTAACATGAAAGTATTGGCTTGTATTTTTAGAATGATTGTGTTTTGTCTTGCCTTTCCGATACAGCGCTTTTTGTGCTGGGTTTTGATGTAAGGATTTCAGTAATTATGGTTAATGTAAATACGTGCAACATTCTTGCAAAGGTAAGTGTGATTTCATACTGTTCTCACCGCCTGCATTACTTTGGCAATACCGAAAGTTTTAAGGCGGAGGCAGGTGTGCGATAAAATTGCTTGAATCGGTGTAGGTAGTTCAGATTGTGAACGATTAAATTTTCATTTAAAGGGTAACACGGCAATTTTGATTTTTTTAAAAACTCGCGGCGTCCCGTTTGTTTTGCAGGTGTTCAATCATTAATATTAATTATTAGAATAGATCAAAGTTAATTGTATTTACATATTACTGACTGTCTTAAATATTGCACCAATAATATGTTTAAACATTTTCAAAGAATAACGAAGAAAACTTAAATCTCAATGTTTTTATTTAATTATATGCAAGCAGTTTTAAAGTCAAATTGATGCAGGATTAATAAATTGAGATGGTAATTGTAATGTTTTGTAAGTCCAAACATAATGCCGAATCAACGGGGGATTCTTCCCGGGGCTCATATGGTAGAGGGACTCTAAACCTTAGAACAACACCACTTGTAATGGTCGATATACAACTTAAGATTGCCATGTGTCAGTTTAAGCCTTTTTTAAAAAAATCCGATGTTTTTTTTCTTTATTACCTCCTGTATGGAAAGCGTATATGAACATGAGCACACAATGTATACAAGAAAATAACAAGCAACAAATGATCATGATTAGAAACATATATACATGTATGATACAATAACGTTCTTATTTACTGAGTGAGAATTATAATTTTGTAATTGTAAAGATTAGGAACTTAATATTCAAAAGTACGCCATTACATGTCCCAGCAAACGGTGAATGAACTTTTGTTTCCCTTATTTCCTCTTTTACAGAGATTAATTAAATAATACATGTGCAAAAGTGCAGTGGAATATGCTTGAATTAGTAAGCATGTATCTTTCTGGTGTTTTTTGTAATACTATATAACTCGCATTCGAATGTACCAAAAAGATAACCAGGACGGGCTCATTTACTGAATTAGTTCCCGCTAACATCAGCGACACCGTTTGAGGAATGCAAGTAATAACAAGAGAAACGCCTATTGGCGTTAAAGCCGGGGTTTCAATGTGAAAGATGAGTCAGTAGAACAGTGTATGCAAGATGTTCACAACAGATTTTCATTTATTTTCAACATATAGTATTTGAGATACAACTTTTTTTTTATGTTACTGACAAACTGGACGTAAACTTAAAGCAAATTCTAAGCAAAGAAATGTGACTAATTATAAAATTTATTCAAGGGGGATAATTCTGAAACCGTTTTTCTATTTTTAGTAACAGTGACCTTAACCCCAATTAACTCAAATGCCATCACAAGCTTCCTTTTCATATAAGATACCTAACCAGAAAGTTTCAGGCCAATAACTCATTCGTAACTAAGGTCATTGAGCGGAACCGTTTTTCTATTTTTAGTAACAGTGATCTTGCCTTTGAACAGGTTACCTAGTGACCCGAAATGCAATCCCAAGCTTACTTTTTATATAAGCTACATTTCTAAAAAGTTGCATGCCAATATCTCATTTCTAACTGAAGTTATTGAACAGAAATTATTTTCTATATTTAGTCCCAGTAACATTACCCTTGATTTCAGTGACATTTTGGGTCACTGAAATCCCAAGCTTCCTTTAAGCTATCCATAAAGTTTAATGCCAATATCTCATTCCTAAGTTATTGAACGGAAACCTGTTTTTTTATTTTTTTAGTAACAGTGACATTCACCTTGATCCCAGTGACCCCAAATGCTATACCAAGCTTGCCTTTTATATAAACTACCTATCCAGACAGGTTCATGTCAATATCTCATTCCCAACTGAAATTATTGAACGGAAACGAAACCTAGAATTATCTATGAAGGTGGTTCATGAACACCTCGCTGATGTAAGTCAAAAAAAGGGCCATAATTCTGTAATAAATTAGGCAATCAACAATGTGTTCTGTCGAGGGACACAGATCTTTCAAAGCGAAAAATACAGTAATTTTCAACGTAAATAAACAGATGATTCTAAAGACGGAGATAAGGTAGCTGCAGCAGCTGTTGTTCACAAACAAAGCATAAAAAGCCGCCTGACTGACAAGGCCTCTGTCTTTTCGGATGAACTTAAGGCAATTGAGCTTGCCTTAAATTATATTCAGGAATCTGATGATGACCATTTTAGCCAGCAGAGCCTATGGGGTGGCGAGTTGTCCGTCGTCCGTCGTCATCGTCCGTCGTAGTCCGTTAACTTTTTCTCGTTAAGGATAGGGCCTTCATTTTTCATCCGATCTTTACCAAACTTTAACAGATTGTTATTATCAATGAAATTTCGGAAAACCAGTAAGATCGGACCCGTAACAGTGGAGTTATGGCCCTCGAATTAGTTTAAAATGCTATATTTTGCCTCGTTACGACGATAGGGCCTTCATTTATCATCCGATCTTTACCAAACTTTACCAGATTGTTAATGTCAATGAAAGCTCGGACAAGTTCGAAAAACAGCCAGATCCAACCTGTAAAAGCGGAGTTATGGCCCTTGATTTAGTTAAAAAGGCTTTATTTTGCCTCGTTAAGACGATAGGGCCTTCATGTTTCATCCGATCTTAACCAACCTTTTCCAGATTGTTAATATCAATGAAAGCTCAGACAAGTTCGAAAACCAGCCAGATCGGACCGAAAACCGCGGAGTTATGGCCATGATTTAGTTAAAATGCTATGTTTTGTCTTAGTTTTTATTTATTTTATTTTTTATTATTATTTTAAGTAAATGTTGATATTTTTTACCTTTTTTTTTTATTTTCATTTTTATTTATTTTTAATGTTATTTTTATTTTTTTTATTTTTTTATTTGATTATTTTTTTTAAGTTTTTCATTTCATTGTTTAAATTGGTTTAAATAGTGGTTTGTTTTTTTACGCCTTGTTGGATTTGACGAAACTTAGCAGGAAGCATTGGTATGATTTCTAATTGTGCCTATTGCGGGGTTTTTCCGGCTCGTTGATTTTTGATGGAGTTACGGCCCCTTGGAAGTTTTTTACCCCTTAGGGCCATACTCAGGCCCTCTTGTTTTTGAAATGTTTTAAAAGTAGTACTGATGGGAATTTCGTGATGCTTCAACTTCTAGAACAAGAAGCCCAAGAGGGCCTGTCGACGCTCTACTGGCTAATATGGCTCTTATAACATCAATGAAGCGAGTGACTATCGTCTTAAATTATAGCATTTTTAACTAAATCAAGAGCCATAACTCCGCCATTACTGGTCCGATCTGGCTGTTTTTCGAAGTGAGCCAGTACATGCAGTAGAGATAATAAAAATTAAAAAAGAAAAAAAAGAAGAAAAAAGAAGAAAAGAAAAGAAAAAGAAAAGAAAAAAAGAAATAGAAAGAAATATAAAAATAATAAAAGAAAACAAAGTCAAAACATCTGATAAAGTATGATAAAGATCAGATGAAAAATGAAGGCCCTATCGCCTTAACGAGGCAAAATATAGCATTTTTAACTAAATCAAGGGTCATAACTCCGTTTTAACTGGTCCGATCTGGCTGGTTTTCGAACTTGTCCGAGCTTTCATTGATAGTAACAATCTGGTAAAGTTGGTAAAGATGAGGTGAAAGCTGAAGGCCTATCGTCTTAACGAGGCAAAATAAAACAGTTTTAACTCAATCAAGGGCCATAACTCCGCCGATACTGGTCCGATCTGGCTGGTTTTCGAACTTGTCCAAGCTGTCATTGATAGTAACAATCTGGTAAAGTTTGGTAAAGACCGAGTGAATATGAAGGCCCTATCGTCTTGAGGCAAACTTTAGCATTTTTAACTAAATCAAGGGCCATAACTCCGCCAATACTGGTCCGATCTAGCTGGTTTTCGAACTTGTCTGAGCTTTCATTGATATTAAAGTTTGGTAAATATTGGATAAAAACTGAAGGCCCTATCGTCTTAACGAAGTAAAAGTTAACAGACGGACGACGGACGACAGACGACGGATAACTCGCCATCCCATAAGTAGAGCTAAAAATTATAATATAAAAAAAAAGTCATAAAATCTGGTAAAGTTTGGCAAAGATCAGATGCAAAATGAAGGCCCTATCGTAAGACGAGGCAAATTATAGCATGTTTAACAAAATCAAGTGCCATAACTCCGCTGTTGCTGTTCCGATTTGTCTGGTTTTCGAACTTGACCGAGCTTTTATTGACATTAACAATCTGATAACGTTTGGTAAAGATCAGATAAAAAATAAAGTCTTAACGAGGCAAAATATAGCATTTTTAACTAAATCAAGGGCAATAACTCCTCTGTTAATAGTCCGATCTAGCTGGTTTTCGAATTTGTCCGAGCTTTCATTGATATTAACAATCTGTGCAAGTTTGGTAAAGATCAAATAATAAATGAAGGTGATAGAGTGTTCACAAGGCTTAATATGGCATTTTTCAGCAAAACAAGGGCCATAACTCCGTTGATATTATTTCGATCTTGCCGGTTTTCGAACTTGTTCGACCTTTCATTGATATAAGGACACTGGCAAAGTTAAGATCCGATTAATATTGAAGGCCTTAGAGTGTTCACAAGGCAGATAATAGCATTTTTCAGAAAAAAACAAGGGCCATAACTCCGTTGTTACTGATCCGATTTAGCTGGTTTTCGAACTTGTTCAAGCTTTCATTGATATTAACAATCTGTGAAGGTGCTAGAGTGTTCACAAGCCAAAAAATGCAATTTTTCAGAAAAAACAAGGGCCATAACTCTAGTGTTACTGATCCAATTCAGCTGATTTTCGAACTTGTACAAGCTGTAATTGGTATTGACAATCTGTGCAAGTTTGGTAACGATCAAATAATAAATGAAGGTGCTAGAGCGTTCCCAAGGCAGAAAATAGCAATTTTCAGAAAAAACAATGGCCATAACTCCGGTGTTACTGATCCGATTTGGCTGGTTTTCCAAGCTTTCATTGATTTTAACAATCTATGCAAGTTTGGTAAAGATCAAATAATAAATGAAGGTGCTAGAGTGTTCATAAGGCTTAATATAGCATTTTTTAGCAAAACAAGGGCCATAACTCCGGTGAAATTATTCAGGTCTGGTTGGTTTTCGAACTTGTCCGAGCTTTCATTGATATTAACATGTTAAAGTTTGGTAAAGATCGGATGAAAAATGAAGGCCCTAGAGTGTTCACAAGACAAAAGTTAACGACGGACGGACGACCGACGCTCGCTGTAATATCATTGAATACATGACAATTGGTTTACATGTTTATTTCTCAGTCTCTAATACAGAACAACTTGAATATACTGGATAGTTAGGTAATCACATAATAAGCCCCGCCTGCTGGTGTGGCTATAGATATACATTACATTCCTCCTCAATTTAAATTATTTGTTGCATGTAATACATAGAGTAAAATAATTATACTGTCAACATTTGGTTTGTAACACATAAAGTCCATTATCTGTTTATCAACGCAGGGTAATTGTTTCTGACATTTTCACAATAGAACTTTCCTAATTGTTTCTATATCTCGCTGGTGGTCGGATGTTTATCCGGTTTCTTAAGTTCCGCTTATCTCCAATGTCATTTTCCACATTTCCCAGACTGTTTTCCACACAAAAAATAAGGTCTCACATGACTCACATTTCTGTAACGGAATTCTCCATTATCAGCTTTTAGCTTTAAAGCAGTGCCCTTTTGTCTCACAACTTTGTAAACTGTGTTTTCCCAATTTGGGCTAGTTTTTGTTTTGTCACGTTTTTTTAATCAAAACAGATTGACCCACAGAGTACCTTTTGTATCCTAACATTTTTTGTTTGTTTGCATAGTATTGAATTCTCAGTTTATTTATTTTGTCAACATGCCTTAACCGTTTGTTACTCATAACCTTATTTAGCTGAGGGATTTTGGTTTTCATATCTCTGTTGAACATAAGCCTACCTAGACTAAAACCAGTTGTACATTGCTCAGTTGTCCTATAATGTAGCAAAAAAGTTTGTAATTCAAATCGCCAATTTTTGTTTTGTGCAAAGGCAGTTCTTACACACTTTTTTAAACTTTTGTTAAAGTTTTCCACAAGACCATTGCTACGCGCCCAGTACGCTGAAATCCTAGCATGTTTGATTCCTAGCTCTTCCAAAAAAGTTTCAAATTCACCACTCACTAAATTTGGAGCATTGTCGGTCTTAATTTGCACTGGGTTACCGAACATGGAGAACCATTTCCTTAGCTGATTAATTATTGACTGACTAGAGGTAGACTTCATTATTTCTACGAGTGGATACCTTGTATAATAGTCAATCAGAACTAATAGGTATTCATCGTTTCCTATCGGACCAAACAAATCTAGTCCTAGGTCTTGCCAAGGTCCTGTCGGTAAGTCAGTCATAGTTACCGGAGGTTCGTCTGTCGGGTTAGAAACCATCTGGCAAACATGACACGTTCTTATCATGTCTTCAACTTTTTTGTCTAATTCTGGAAACCAAACTTTTTCTCTGATTAGCCTTTTTGTTTTGATCACACCCATGTGTGACTCATACGCGGCGCTAAGCACACGTGTTTGAAGTTTTTCTGGTATCACCAATTTATTGCCTTTCAGGATTAATGAATCCTTTACTGTTATCTCATTTCTGACTTGATAATAAGGTCGCAAATTTTCTGATTTTTCCCACCTGTTAGTTTGAATGCAAGTACAGACTTTTTGTAGGATTGGGTCAGATTTCGAAACTTGCTGTATTTCCTCTAATGTGACAGCTATGGGAACACAAGCTTTGGCCAGAAAACTGACATAGTTTTCGGTTTGTTTACAAGTGTATTCTGCAGTGTCTGACTCAGTCATTGGTTTCCTGCTAAGTATGTCGCTACTGTTCAAATAACCAGGCAGATATTTTACCCTGAATGAGTAGGTTTGTAACTTTAAGACCCAATTTTGAATTCTCGGAGGGGCCTCATGAACACTTGAAAATATTATTTCAAGGGGGCGGTGGTCACTTAAGACTTCAAATTCCATTCCCCAGAGATACACATGGAATCTCTGTATAGCAAAAAGTACAGAGAGTGCCTCACGTTCCGTCTGTGAGTACCGTCTCTCTACGTCCGTCAATGTTCTACTAGCGTATGCTACCGGTCTAAACTCGCCATTTGACTGTTTCTGATTGAGAATTGCTCCAAGACCTACTAGCGACCCATCCACAATAAGCTGAGTTTCAGCCTCAGGATCATAATAAGCCATGACCTGAGTACTGGACAAAACTTCTTTTAGTTTTACAAATGCTTTGTTTTGGTCCTCGGACAATTGCCAATGAACTCCCTTTCTTGTCAATTTTCGCAAGGGTTCTGCCATTGTTGCATAGTTCGGGATGAACTTGGAGCAGAATGTCACTAGTCCTAGAAAAGACTTGACCTCTGAGACATTTGTAGGCGGTGCAGCGTCTCTTATCGCCTTCACTTTACTTTCGTCAATCTTGATTCCATCTTTTGACAAAGTGTGACCCATGAATCTAAGTTCTTGCTTATTGAACTCACATTTGTCTCTGTTCAAGGTCAAATTATGTTCACGTAGTCTAGTCAGTACGCGAATCAGTGTCTCATTGTGCAATTTTGTCGAGGGGGCATAAATGATAATATCATCAGCAATGTTTTTACAAACCAGGAATATCTTGTAAGATCTGTTGTATGACCCTTTGATACACTTCCGGTGCACTTTTCACCCCAAAACATAAGCGCTTGTACTGATAAAGACCCTTGTGACCATTAAATGTTGTAATGTACCTAGAGCTTTTGTCCAACTCAATCTGGTGAAATGATTGCTTTAAATCGAGTCGAGACAAAACACAAGTTCCATTCATTTGTTCCAAGTGTTTCCTCTATATTTGGCATGGGAAACCTTTCCCTCTGAATTGCCTCATTTGCTTGACGCATATCCAGACAAATCCTAACATCTGAATCTTTTTTGGGGATTGGTACCAAATTTGATACCCATGGTGTAGGGCCTTTAATTTTCTCTATTATGTCCAATCTTTCAAGTTCATCAATTTTCTTATCTACCTGTACTCTCATTTTAAAGGGAATTTTCCGGACTGACTGTGCAACAGGTAGTACGGTTTTGTCAATATGTAACTTTAACTGAAAATCTTTCAATTTCCCTATGCCATCAAATCTGTCCTGAAATGAACTTATTATCTTTTCAGTAGCATCACTGGAATGCAAACTGTCAGCCCAAATTGAGTTTATCAGCCCAATGTGCAATAAACCAAGCTCAGTAGCAGTGTGTCTGCCTAGCAATGTTTTGCCTTTATCTTGAATGACTTGAAATTCGATTCTAGTTGTCGTATTGTTTATAGTAATATTGAGATTTGTTTTCCCTACAATTTTGATAGGAGTCTGGCTACCATAGGGATATATTTTTGCATTAGATTTTAACAAAAGGTTCTCTGTGGTCTTTATTTTATCAAATGTTTGACTATCAATAGCATTGACAGATGCGCCCGAATCAATCATCACAGAAACCCATTTGTTTTGAATTTGCAAGCTGATAATAGCATCATCCTTACCTTTATTAATCGTGAAAATCTCATCATCAGCACATTCCAAAGTATTTAGATTTTTGTTTCGACTTCTGCACATTTTTGCGAAATGTTCCTTCTTTCCGCATGCACGACAGGTAACTCCTTTTGTTTTAACACAGTAACGTCCGTAATGACCAGAGTCACCACAACGATAACAGATTGCTGTTGATTTGCTCTAACTCCGACTGGGTGGTTGTAGAATCCGTTGATTCCATTGTTTCTGTGGCTTCGGCTTCGGTTTTGGTGGTTGCCATTTTCGTCGAACTCGGTTGACTTCCTGCGCCCTGTGGTCGCCATTCGATTGATTTGTATTGGTGATTGGATTGTTTGAATCCTCAATACGTTTTGCTTGTGTGTCTGACAGCTCGTGCGTTCTAGCAATTGATTGTAATTTGTCTAAAGTCAAATCTGTTTGCTCTAAAAGCCTTTTTCGAAGTTTAGTTGAACAACACGAATTGATAATTTGATCCCGAATCATATGTAACAGTAATGCCCGTTTTTGTTCTTCTTTTGTTATTCCCGAAGCTTTGAGAAAATAGTCAAAAAAATTTAAGTAAGTCTCCCACGATTTGGCGAAGTTTGTATTTCCACCTATTATTTTGAACGCTCCTGGTTGTGTGAGTTCGAGTTTCGCAGCCATTTTGTTTTATTCTAAAGAATATTGTTTTGTTTGACCACACCTCACACAATTTTATATTCCTTTGTTTTTAACTTGATGTTTCTGTCCCAGAAATGTTATTAATCCAATGTCTGTGCAGAATTAACTCTTACTTCCATTGTTTTAATTAATTTGTTTTGTTGTGTTTTATTTCACTGATTTTGTTTTCATAATACATTATTTATTTTTGCATTGTCTTAATAATCTCATTCTCGTCGCCAATGTAATATCATTGAAAACATGACAATTGGTTTACATGTTTATTTCTCAGTCTCTAATACAGAACTACTCGAATATACTGGATAGATAGGTAATCACATAATAAGCCCCGCCTGCTGGTGTGGCTATAGATATACATTACACTCGCCATGGCCAGTAGAGCTAAAAATACAATTCTCTTATAACTGATAATGCAATTTTTTTCTGCTGGCTTCCAAGCCATGTAGGAATACGTGGAAATGATAGAGCTGATAATGCTGCTAAAGCAGCATTAGTAAAGATCCTTTGAGAGCAACAAACACAATTAAGCGAATAAAGCAGCAGCCTCGGTTTTATTGAGTCTGCTCATAAGAAGTAATGAAAGAAGCAACACTTCTAACGCCCGCTAGCACCGGCTTAAGCGGTATTCTACTTCAAAGCCACCTATATTGGGTTCGCTGGTCCCAAAGGACCAGTAAAAAATAACACTACTGATTCGTAGCACGGGGAGACTTTTTACAGCCGCTACACTGCACTAAATGAACGCTAGTGTGAATGTTAATAAATACTGATAAAGGTGATCCTTTGAGAGCAACAAACACAATTAAGAGAATAAAGCAGCAGACTCGGTTTTATTGAGTCTGTTCATGAGAAGTAATGAAAGAAGCAACACTTCTCACGCCCCCTAGCACCGGCTTAAGCGGTATTCTACTTCAAAGCCACCTATATTGGGCTCGTTGGACCCAAAGGACCAGTAAAAAATAATACTACTGATTCGTAGCACGGGGAGACTTTTTACAGCCGCCACACTGCACTAAACGAACGCTAGTGTGAATGTTAATCAATACTGATAAAGGTGATCCTTTGAGAGCAACAAACACAATTAAGAGAATAAAGGTTTACATATATCTAATACCAAATTACCTTACACAGATTTTAAATCTTGTAATAAAAATCCAGTCGTAACTCTTGGCAAGCCGCTTGGGATTTGTCATTGAACAATAAACTCCATTCAATTAAACCGTTACTCGGAGAATGGTGATTTCACATGTAATTGATACTCTTTAGGCATAAAAAAAAAGAAAGTTTATACTATTTTTAGCTCACCCAAGGATGAGCTATTGCATTCGTGCGTCCGTCCACAATTGCTTCAAACCCTTAAATAAGGACCCTGCTTCAAACAACTTGAAACCGCCTAGCCAATTTTGACGAAACATCACAGGAATGATCATTGGGTGGTCTTCTCTCAAGATTGTTCATATTATGAAAATCCATGCAGAACTCTGGTTGCCATGACAACCGAAAGAAAAAAGCTGTACAACTTTAAAAATCTCTTTTCTCGAAAACTACTGGCTCAATTTATTTCACAGAAATGTTGTTTGGGTGACCCTCTACCAAGATTGTTCAAGCAACGTTGATTCGTCAAAAGCATGGCTGCCAAGGGGCGGGGCAGTTTCCCTATGAACTATATGGAAAAACTTTTTTAATTTTTCGCAATTTCAATTTTCAAACTAATTAATTATTAACAGTAATAAATTAGCAATAATTAATTAATAATTAGGGGTTCAAACCGGATTGATCTGTCCAAAAACATGGTCGCCTAGGAGCGGGACAGTTTCCCTATATAACTATATCAGAAAACACGAACAATATTCTAGTCTGAAACCACAAGTTTTGAATCAGATAATTTGCATGTACCATCATCTACTGATCCTAGACAAAGAGTTTACAAATATTGAACCTGTGGTAAAATTATGTATGTATTGCATAGTCGTTTGTTGAAATGGTGAACCAAGTGGTCAGAATATGCCCCGTCCTATTTGTCACAAGTTTTTATTTGGATTCTAAAGAACACCTAATAACAAGTGTGTTTAGTGCGTTTTATTGGTTCAAATTTACTCAGGTGAGCGATCTTGGGCCAACACGGCCCTCTTGTTTATATAAACATAATTTCCATATAGATATACACATTTTAGATGGTATTCATTTGCTTCGATGAAGAAGAGTGGGTATATTGCTTCGGTCCGTCGGTCCCATTTTTGGTTTCCGCTCTCAAGTCGACGTCACAATGTGTTTGGTCACAAAGTCTAGGTGTATGTTCGATGGCCAGCCGGATTGCTCCAGAGGCACGGTAGTTATATCCCTTGAATTGATGAACAGTATAAACTAAATGGCGGGAAAATGGAGGTTTCCGCACACAAGCTTAACTATTTATAATAAAGTTTTCAGGAAACTTGTTCACAATGTTGATGGTCACAATGTCTGGGTCGAGTTTGATAATCGGCCAGATAGCCCCCAGAAACACCTAGAGTTACAGCACTTGCATCGGTTTCAGTACAATTATTTAAGTATTT
This sequence comes from Cyrtodaria siliqua, assembly GCA_037043455.1. NCBI lineage: Eukaryota > Metazoa > Mollusca > Bivalvia > Adapedonta > Hiatellidae > Cyrtodaria > Cyrtodaria siliqua. The sequence continues at coordinate 136,018 of JAWPHD010005219.1, forward strand.
ATAATCCAGTCTTCATAAAACTTGGGTCAAAATGTTTATGATCACAATGTCTAGGTCAAGTTCGATAACCCGCCTGATTGCCCCAGAAACACCAGGAGTAATGGCACTTGAATTGATAAAACAAAATATATATAAAAAATAAATAAAACTAGAAGGGTATTCCAAGGAACATTTGTGCCACCTGCCATGTGCTTATTTTAGCAAGTACAATCTAACTATAAAGTTTGAAGACAAATGGTGCAATCATTCATGAATTATGGAGCAGTTGGTTTTTTTAAGTGTTAAGGTGTATGAAAATGGTCGTAAATCTGCATTGTATAATTGATAAGGAAGAACTGTATACATATTCATGACCATAGGTCAATATTTTGCCAAGTTATGAGCTAGGTCAGGTTGCAGGTTAAAGTTTTATGAAAAGGGGCATAACTCTGCCAAAATAAAAGAATTATTGGACATGTGTAATGACATTCCTTTGGTTAAGATGAAGATGTGTGTGAAGTTTCATGAACATAGGCCTTTTCAAGTTATAGCCAAGGTTACAAACTGTGACGGACGAAGGACAAAGTGATCCCTAAGCTGGGATCACCCTAGGATTGTATTTCAATGAGACAAAATGTCCCATTTGCTTGATTTTAATGAGACATTCATCATTTTCATGAAACATTTTGGATGCGAAGCCGAACGACCAGTGGTTGTTTGTCGACGTACGTAGCGCTAGGCGGATCTGAGGGCATGACCCCCAGAACATTTTTGAAATTTAGACGTGATTTCTGCATTCTGGGTCATTCCCAGTAGTAAAAGTAAAAGTTGTTAAAGCATCCGAAATAAAGCGTGTCCGAATTTACGTCACCTTTTTACGCTATATAATAATTTTATAATTGCTTGCACCACTTCAGTACATAGTTAATCGCGTCAAATCATTATAGATCGGGGAATAATGGTCAGATATGAATAGAAGTGGATGAATTATTATAAAAATGGCCATGTTTATTCATAATCAATCGATTTACTTTGACAACGCCATGTCGGCGAAGCACAAGCGAACCGGAAGTTTACCGACATAACAATCTCGTTTTGATTTTTTTCATGTGATTTTCGAATAATTTGATATTTTCTCATTTTATATGTTGTAATCGCGAATAAATGGATCTCAACAAATTTACTTGAGATTTTTAAATGAAATGTAAAGAAATATATTTTCATTACGAACCGAAATGGTGAAAATGGATTTCCCCAAATTCGGTGCAACAAGTTGTTCCATTTGTCTTTTTTCATGCGATTTTTGAGATTTTAATGCGAGAATATCGCGGAATCGCGGCCTAGAGTGATCCCTGCCTAAGTGACTGTCGTTACGCAGGCGATACAAAAATAGCGATCATGTGGGGCATGTGTTGTACATACATCGTTCCAATCCTGTATGTAACAATGCTGAACATTTTTTATTATAATGCTTATTTTGGTTCTCATTCGTTGTTTTGTTACCATAATCTTTAATATATTTATTATAAATGTGGGCCGATTTAAAGAAAGAAATAAAAACTGAAGTTACACCAATATTTCTCATACAATTGGGTCGTTTTGAAAAATTACCATACATCTATCGTTTGGCATACACTTATAAAAGTAGCCGTTTTGACTCGGGCGAATTCAACTTAGGCCATTTTGTTACTAAGTTGTATCCTAAATGGCTTTCTTTTTTTTTTTCCAGTCGCAATCTACAAAGTGAACTAAACATGAAAAAACACCATGGCTTGCAGCAAGAGTTTGCTGTCCAGAAGAATTAGTGTCGAACTTGATGACTGTGGATACAGCAGAGACAGAGTGAAACTGAGGATTCGGTGTGGCAATTTATGTTCAGAAGCAAAAACTATTTCAAACAGGAATATTCTAAAAAACGATCACATTGAAAAGGTGTTTGTAGGTAGCAAAAGAGAGGGTGTTGCATTAGAAGGAGAAAGTGATACAGACATCCTGCAAGTAAACACTGCCGTTATTTGTGTTGATAACATTACAAATGTTACGGACACAAGCAAAGTTGTATTGCACCTCCATAGAAAAAAAGCGCCATCCGGGTATGGTTTTGTTTATCTTACAAATTCAGGAAACAGTGATTTAGCTGACAAAGAATTACAGTTTGTGCTTGTTGAGAAAAACAGAAAACATTACGTTTCAAGCAGTAAATACCTGGCCAAAAATGATGATGTATTTTATAAAAGCAAAGGATGGATAGGAACAAACACTATCTACAAAGGAAGTAAGGGGCCTTCAATTCAAAAGTTTGTAAAACCGGAATTTCGTAAAACATGCTTTAGGATATTTCAGACATTTAATTTTCAGATGGACCTTGTGAAAGTCTTTCCTTGCCACTGTCCTGGCATTCTGCGAGCATGGTCCAGACGACAACGAAAATATGATTGGCCTAATCAAAACACTATTAAACATGTGACTGTTCTTCCAGCTCATGTAGTACCGGTGGGGCTAAAGGGGAGTAAAAATGAAGACCTACAATGGAGAATTTGTTTCACTCTGGCAGAGATACACCTAATTCAATCGTTTAATGATACTCAAACAAAAGTGTATGTATTGTTGAAAAAGATTACACGACATATTTTAACCCCAGTGTGTAGTGACATTACTTCTTACATAATTAAAAATGTTATCCTTTGGATCTCCGAATCACAGCCAACCGAAAACTTTCAACCAGAATACTTGCTTAATATGACAGAAGAGTCCTTAGCCTATCTGAAAAAGTGTGTAAAAGAGAAAAGACTCCCAAAATGTATGATTCCAGAAAGAAATTTGTTTACTGGAAAATTACAAAACCACGAAGCGTGTAAAGCACTTGTAGCAAAGCTAGATCATCTTTTAAATCACGGCAAACATATGATAGCCAATTTCCTTTTGTTAGGGACGGAACCAGATTCAGAAATTGCAAAAGCACTAGAAATTCAATATTTAGACAATCTACTGGACAAAATATCAATAAATAAGATGCTCATTTTTTCCGTCGAAGGACTTGTGAATTTGTTTGACACTAGCTTTTACTGTCCCACAATGGTACAGTTGTATTTATATAATCTGCATTATGTGTGGATTCGATACCTTCGAATACGGATTTAAAGGCATCACTGATCCCCTAGAGTTGAACCAGAATGATCACACACATCTTCAGGTAAAGGATCAGCCGGACTCCAATAAGACCACAATCACCGAAAGTCCAGGTGAACAAGCGAACTCAGTCGCAAAATGGATCGCTGAAAAGGTTCCAAAACTAACTTTTAGACATGTGTGGCTTTTCAGTATTGTTTGGGCTTATTTGTATCTGTTTCTACTTTGAGAAAAATGATTTGGGTAACCATAGATCTTACAAGTCAAGAGCACTGATCAGAGCTGTAGTGACACCGTGTCATCCATGTTTTTAAATGGTAAAATTAAATACAAGGAAATAATTATATCATCTTGTTATTAAATTCAACAGTTTTTGTTAAAGGTACTGAAGGTGATTTGGAATAATTACGGATGTCAATATAAATACGAACACGAGGCCCAAGAAGGCAAGTGGACGCTCTACTGGCTAATATGGCAGGAATTTCATCAATTTCCCTTCAGTACTTTCAAAGTTGTGGATGAGACACGGTTTTAACTCGTCCGACTTTTGAGTTTGATTTACAGACCTGATTCTTATCCGTGACACACATTCTCACCATGCTGAACGTTTCTATTTAGTTTTATTAGCTCTACTGATCAAAGACCAGCAGAGCTTATGCTGTTGTGCGCTGTCCGTCCGTCCGTCCGTCCATCCATAAACTTTTTTTGTTGCGACTTTTCCTCTGAAACTATTGGATGGATTTTCATGAAACTTCACAAAAACGTTGCCCATGTAGTTGATCCTAGTAAAAATTCACGTTGATGTGAAATCCAAAATGGCCGCCAAAGCTAAACAAATATTTTTAAAAAACAAGTTTGTAGCGACTACTTCATGAAAACTGGTATTGATATTGGATTTTTTTCTAAAATGATCAGCAGGACATGTTGTTGCTACTTGCCAAAAATCGTTTTGATTCGATGTTAAACATGGCCGCCAGCGGCCATCTTTGTTTACATAGAGTTATATAATACATATAGTTATATAAAAACGTGTAGCGACTACTCCTCCGAAACTACTTGAAGGATTTTCATGAAACTTCATAGGAATGTTGCTCTTGATGTCTAGTAGATCCTAGCAAAATTTCAGACCAGCCAGAAATTCAAGATGACTGCAACGGCTTAAAAAAGATTTAAAAAAAATTGTAGCGACTACTTCCTCAAAACTATAAGTGATATTGATATGGGACTTTTTCTAAATTGATCAGCATGGCATGATGTTGGTCATTGTCGAAAATCATTTTGATTAAACTTTAAACATGGCAGCCAGCGGCCGTCTGTGTTTACATAGTTGTATAGTAAAAACGTGTAGCAACTACTCTGAAACTTACAGGAATGCTGCTCTTGATGTCTAGTCGGTCCTAGCAAAATTTCAGGACGGCCGGAAATTCAAGATGGCCGCCACGGCTAAAAATAGGTTTTAAACAAGAAATGTCACTGTAAGTGACGAATGCCCCCGAAGTGACCTTTGACCTCTAAGTGTGACCTTGACCTTGGAGCCACGGACCTGGATTTTGTGCGAGACACGTTGCCTGGTTGTGGTGAGCACTTGTGCCAAGTTACTTAAAAATCCGTCCAGGAATGCAAGTTATTGACTGGACACGATTTGACCTTTGACCTCTAAGTGTGACATTCACTTTGCAGCCACGGATCTGTATTTTGTGCGCAACATGTCGTCTTGTTGTGGTGAGCACTTGTGCCAAGTTAATTGAAAATCCGTCCCGAAATGCCAGAATTATTGACCGGACACGATTTGATCTTGACCTCTAAGTGTGACCTAGACCTTGGAGCCACGGATTTGGATTTTGTGCGCAACACATCATCTAGTTGTGGTGAGCACTTGTGCAAGACTGGACACGATTTGACCGTTGATCTCTAAGTGTGACCTTGATCCCAGAGCCACGGACCTGGATTGTGTGCGCGACATGTCGTCTTGTGTTGTGGTGAGCACTTGTGCCAAGTTAATTGAAAATCCATCCATGAATGTCAGAGTTATTGACCGGACACAATTTGACCTTTGACCTCTAAGTGTGACCTTGACCTTGGAACCACGGACCTGAATTTTGCGCGCAACACGTTGTCTTGTTGTGGTGAGCACTTGTGCCAAGTTATTTGAAAATCTGTCCATGAATGTCCGAGTTATCAACCAGACACGAAAGCACTTCGTTTTGACCGTTGACCTCTAAGTGTGACCTTGAACTTGGAGCCTCGGACCTGGATTTTGTAAGCGACACGTCGTCTTGTTATGGTGAGCACTTGTGCCAAGTTATTTGAAAATCCATCCATGAATGCCAGAGTTATTGACCGGACACAATTTGACCTTTGATCTCTAAGTGTGACCTTGACCTTGGAACCACGGACCTGAATTTTGCCCGCAACACGTTGTCTTGTTGTGGTTAGCACTTGTGCCAAGTTATTTGAAAATATGTCCATGTATGTCCGAGTTATCAACTGGACACGAAAGCACTTCGTTTTGACCTTTGACCTCTAAGTGTGACCTTGAACTGGAGCCTCGTCGACTTGTTGTGGTGAGCAATTGTGCTAAGTTATTTGAAAATCCGTCCATTATTGTCAGAGTTATTAACCAGACACGAACGAACAAACGAAGGGGCGGACGGATGGACAGTGTGATTACTATATGCCACCCATTCGGGAGCATAAAAACAAATTTTTAGCGACTACTTCCTGAAAACTATAAGTGATATTGATATGGGACTTTTTCTAAAATGATCAGCATAACATGATGTTGGTCCTAGTCGAAAATCGTTTTGATTCGATGTTAAACATGGCTGCCGTTAATAGTGGCCTCCACGGCTTAAAATAGATTTTTAAGAAACAAGTTTGTAGAGACTATTTATTGAAAACTATAAGTGATATTGATATTGGACATTTTCTAAAAATGATCAGCATGACATGATTGAACCATGTCGAAGATTATTTTTATTCAACATTAAACATGGCCGCCAGTGGCCATCTTTGGTCACATAGAGTTATATAATACATAGAGTTTTTTATAAAACTTTTGCTGAAACCCGGCCATGGATTGAACCCACGACCTTCCGCATGAGAGGACCTTCTGCATAAGATGTGGATGTTTAACCACTAAGCCACTGTGGCAGTAGTAGAGGCAGACTTATTAAATGAAGTACAGATTATTTAAACTTATATTTAAAGCCACAATGTTTTCAACCTTAACAGACATGATACAGACTTGATGTTGAGAGTTAGTGTGTACTATTTTTCGTCAAATTTGCATTAAAGCATCAATATAAAAGGCATTTGCCCACCAAGTAACATCAAAATAAGTTATCCAAAACCTATCCATGTGTTCAAGTCAATAAATAATGCATTTGTGCAAGTTAAAAGTACAGGTTTATTCACAAGTAAAATACCTGAGAAAATACTTAAACTAATGTACTGTTACAATGTATCCCATGAACACTCCGCTTATGCATACAGCGGGCAGCATGCAGACCCAGTGGTTTATATACAGTAAAGGTACTGTGTGAGTCAACAATGGCCTACAAACTTTTTATTACCAGGTAAGTTCCAAGTTGTTTAAAAGATGTACACCGTTTCTAAACCTACTGATAACGCGGTATATATATAACTTCCATATTTTGAGAATCCAAAATCTCTATATACAGCAACAATGGCTTTAACCAGCCAGACCAAACTCCAAAACTGGAGCATCAAATTAAGAGTTACCATCTCATTCTTTTTACGCTTAAACAATCATGGGTATTTTAAGAACCCGTGAATAAACCATTTAATATATGACCGGAGCACCTAGATAGTTTTGCTAAATCATTTTATTGTGTAATTTTGCCATCATTGTTTGGGGTTGGTTACTTTAACACACCATATCAGGTTATATTAGGACAGCAACCTCAGAGGGAGATGCAAAATGAAGTTTCCCATCAGACGCCCCATCAGGGAGCGAACCAACGCAAAGCAGAGGTCTGTAGCTCTAAAGCCCAAGGCCTTATCCACTGAGCTTGCCAGACCACTATTAGTCAATCCACATGTACATGAGTTTGTATTCTTGAACTAGTACTAGTGCTTCATATAATAAATTGTTCATTAGTCAGTGTCAGGAGTTGTTCAGGGCCATCAGAAGCTGCAGAGAATTCTCCAGTTGGGCTTTCTCAGTCTGCAGAAGCTCCATCTGTAACATATGCAGGAACATAGATTACGACTGAATTGAATGCCATGCTACATCATGTTCTTAAGTTAAAATATTCATATTTATGAAAATATTTAAAAGAAAACTCGACAAAAACAAAAGATATATTTGTTTATGCTTGCTAAACAAAACTAGAACACTGAAGGCTTTTTGATCAGTTGTTATTTGTATATGAAGTTTGAGAACAACCCATTCAAAACTGTTTCAGGAATGCAAGCAAACAAGTAAAAAGAAGTGTTACGGAACGCGATGTGACAAAAATGTGTTACGCAACGTGACGTTACTGACATGATTCCTATATAGCCCCTATATATATCAAACTGCACCACAATACCACTAGCGTCATATGTCACTGTGTAGCCAGTTTTATGGCGACACCCAGAGCAGTTTTGGAGTTTTGTTCTGTGAACAATTGCGACTGTGTGCTTTTAATTGGATCAAAAACCGATTTTAACTTTGAATATTATTTTTCTCTGTATGGGAGTCTACACTTATGCATGCAACATAACCTACACAATTTCGTTTTTTTTTTTCAAAACAAACAAAAAAAGACTACTCCTTAATTGAAATGTTAATTCAAAATGACATTATCTTTTCTTCTTCTTTAAGGTTTGTTTTACAAACGATCCTCACCTTTGTGTTCAATTCTGTATATAAGTTATTATTGTTTGTGTCCTTCAACTTTGACCTGCGCTTCTCTGTAGCCTCTAATCTGCCTTGTACAGAATTTATCTTCTTTTGCAGACGCTTGATCTCCACCTCATAATCAATAACACCCTGAAAATAAACAACAAATTTCACAAAAGCTGCATATTTGCTGATTTCTGACAAACAATTGGTTTTAGAAATTTAGAAATAAGGAGACTTAAGCTTTTGCGATAAGACTAATTTTCAAACTGTTTACGTTGGGGGAAAAAATCCATGTAAATTGCATTTATAAACAGGTATTTGCCATTTTGTTCTCATTTTTTCAGTTTTCTATTTTACCCATTTTCATCAATCCATAGCAACACTTTTTTCTCGGCGGATAATGTGTATTTAACATGGTTGTAATCTTTAATTGGTTAAGTCAGAAAAATGAAAAAAGAAAAATGAAAAATCCAAACAATAATAATAAATATACAAAGCTCAATTTTGACATAAACTTCCAACCCAAGTGTGTTATAATACAAAGCTCCACAGTGGTTTTGAATGAACAATTCCAATCCAGGCCTATTGTTTTATATATACTAACCTCCACTTTGACAAAAACTTCCAAGCCAGGGCGTATAATTTTAGGAATGGAGCCATGAGGGATTTCAGTATCACTGGTTACCATGGTGATAGAGCTAACTCTTGTCAGAATGTTAAATATATGCTTGTAGGGATGAAACTGTTCATGAACATCGAGGCCCTTTACAAACACTGAAAAACAAGAGAAATAATTTCAAAAAAGAGCAATAACTCTCACTTCAAATAATTTAGAGCAATACAGAGTTATAGTTCTTGTCTTCAGAATTTAACAGTGAAGCAAGGTGACCCTAATAACCAAACTATCAAATCGGGTGATTTACAAAGAAAAAAAAAGCACTCTTGCCTTGTGTGGTTTTGCGAGGGAGGTTGTAGCCCTGAATAATAGACAGGATCCCCGTACACACTTCACGCACCATGTCAACCTCAGCATCTAGGTCACTGTTGCACCACATCTCCCATACATTCTGTAAACATATATACTTCAGTTATGTCCCATAGATATACTTTTAGTTGTAACTTACATGTTGTATTATTTGAAATAAAATCCTGTGTGAATTGATGTCGACAGGTTGTTAGAAGAATTAAACAGTAGAAAAACAGAAGAAATAAAGGAATAATAATACAGTATGAAGCAGAAGAAGAACAAGAAGAAGAAGAAGAAAAGGAAGAAGAAAAAAGAAGAAGAACAAGAAGAAGAAAAGGAAGAAGAAAAAAGAAGAAAAACAAGAAGAAGAAGAGACGAATCAGATACATTTCATATTTACAACTATATTTTTCGGACAGATACTTACTTTTATATAATATTTAATACTGGTTTAGTTTCGCAAAACTGGTAAGAGATAGTACCAGGTAATTTAAATCGCATCAATTTAATAACAGTCTACAAATCAGTATGACTGTAATGACATGCACAGTAAAATTGAATATAAATGCAATTATATGACTAGTGGTTTTGTAAAGGAGAAGTGGTCAGGACAAAGTTTGTGTATTAAAATCTTTAAAGGGCCATAACTCCACCAAATATCATTCAACTGGAACACTGCGAAGATATGCACAACTAGGCCAGGTGCTGATCATCCCCGCAAAGTTTCACTGAAATCTGGCCAGGGGTTCAGGAGAACTAGTCTGGACAAAGTTTGTGACATACAGAGGATAGACAGAGATGACCGACACAGACAGCACAAAAACAATATGTCTCCCCTCTACAAATTGGAGGAGAAATACTGAAAGCAGGAGTTATAATTCCTGAGTCAATGACGTCTAATGAAGCCAAACAGATCTGTAAAGTTTCAATCCATTTTGTGAAATAGTTTCCGAGACATAATCTTACATACAAACTTTAACCAGGGGACGCAGATGACGATCAAGTGGTGGCAGTAACTTTTTTTTGGTAGAAGACCGACTAGCTAAAAATGTCATTCATTCCTTAAGTGTACTTACCTGTTCCGAATGTGGGTATGGGGCAATGCAAACACTAAGTGGTGAGTTATCTCCCCTGGATGGCAGTCGCTGGTACAACTCCTCCGATATGTAGGGCATGAAGGGACTGACTGCAGGGAGAAAGGTGTCTACACACACGTGCATCACTTCACGTGTAACTCCAATTTGTTCAGAATTATTAGATTTGAACACATCTTTGGTGTATTCCTGTAACATATCAGATACTGAATAAATAGGTAAACAAGAATTGTGAGCATCTATACTGCACTTAGTGCGAAGAGGATTAAGTAAGTAAGTAATACTGCACTTTGACACGCATAACAGGTGTCTATATGGGTACAGCTCATGCTGGTTCTTTTGTTTAGCCTCGCTGTATTGCACTAAGCCTTTTAACAAGCAGACTTTAGTTTAAAGTCTCAATCGAAGGACAGGTAAGGTAGCAAATACGTTTTAAATATTTTGACAACCCAAATTCGGTCATGGCTGGGATTGAATGCGTGATCCCTGGGTTACTAAGCCGCTTACCATTACACCATTATAATTATCTACCCTTTGCCAGGAGGGTCAAGGTCACACTCACATTTACCAACTTTTAATGAAGTTCCATTTTACTTACTAAGTATATATCACAGAAATCTTGAATCCAGAAGTTATACATTGCTTTAGTTGCATAATGTAGATCGTAATTGCTGAAATGTTGATTAACCTCTCGGACCATGTGACTCAGTCGACTCAAAATCCATCTGTCTATATTGCACTGTGCCGTAATGGACTGGAAAAGGAACACAGACATTTAAAATCAAATTAATCCATCTTTATTACATCACATGGCTTCTGCTTGTGTAGTTACAGCACTTGCTAACCTTTTTAAAACCTGATGTTTCCATAGTTTCAATATTAAAATGCATATAAGGCATTATTAACTACTTAATATCTGCCGTGGTTTGCAAGAAACTGCATGCATCATATGGTAAAATCAAGGCCAATATGGAGAGAAACTCGGCCAATATGAGAAAACTCGGCCAATATGTAATTCAAGCAATCTGACTGGATAAGTCAACAAGGCCTGTATGACCAAGGCTATTTCCCTTTATTTCGTTCTCTTTAAGGAAGCCATTTTGAAAAAAACACAACATCACAGCTTTCCGATGATAAATTAGTTCGCCTATGTTACATAGTAATGTAGACAATCGAATTAATTAAGGTTTGATTATTTGTAAATTCGGTTACATCGACTTTGCTAAATATAGCTATTATCACGTTCGTGTGTGATTTTCCCACGCGCCGTCGAGCGGTAAAAGGGAAAGTAACAGACGACAACAATGAATGAAGGTGATACAATTCCGGGAATTTTGGCAAATGATATGCTGCGATATGACCAGTTGGCAGAGAGGGACGAGGAATGCATGCTAAGTGATTTATTTGAATCAGGGGCTCATGAATTACTTTCAATTTCAAATGAGCTCCATGGACTCGAAGACAAGGAAAATCTCGTTTCTGCAGACAAGTCACCCCACTCACCGTCATGTCAATCTCGTTACACCACGACAGCCGAGTCCAAGACAAGTGGATCATCAACAGGATCAGACTCACAGGTTCTAACATGTAAGCAAACAAGATACGGACCACTTCATTAAAGAAAATCTAAATAAAAACGCTACAAGACGAAGAGTGACATCAAGATCTTTGCTGACTGGGCATCATCTGTCCGTGAAACCAGAGCATTGGAAGACATCCCACCTTCAGAATTAGATGGATTGCTGGCACGATTTTACTTAGGTAAGAACATTATTTTGATCTTAATATAATAATAAATGCATATTACTTAGTTTTACTGCTCAAAGCATTATATACATTGTTTTCAAACCAAACAAAACATATATTATGAGTATATAGTGTTCATTTGATGTTGTATCATAAAAAAAAAGTAAAACTAGATGATATCGTACCATATAACTTACAGGGTGAGAGTGTAATAAAGCTGTGATATATTTTATCATAATACAAACGTGTAATAAATATGCGAATGAAAGCCTAATCATCATTCGGTCTTTTCCGTTCAACTAAGTGTTCAGCTAAATGTCCATCGTCATTGTCTGGTTGATTCCCGTAACTGTTTAAATTAACAGATTACGGAAACTGATGAATTAGTTCCATTGTTCGTGTCCTACGAAGAATAACGTCATACCAACATATGACATCATCTGATCATACGAAACGCTATATATGTGTAAGTGTTATAAAGAGGGATTTTTTTTTCCAGCTGCACGGAAAAAAGATGGGAGTGAATACGAGCCGGACTCTATTACCTCGATTCAAAACAGCCTGGATCGGTATTTGAGGATGGAGAAAAAGGTGGAATACAGTATTAAAAGGGATTCAGTGTTTAGTCATTCTAATCGAGTCTTGGAATCTAAGAGGAAAAATGTTAAGTCTCAAGGAAAAGGCAATAAGAAGTTAAAAACAGAGCCACTGTCTAAAGAGGAAGTCCAAAAACTGCAAGAAATAAATTTACTTGGAAAATGTTTGCTTTTTCTGATATTTTTTTCCCTGTTGTATGTTCATATTCATAAATTAGTGTAACCCTTAGAATGCTTAAAACAACAGCACTGTTTAACTTTATATGTGTTATCACATGTCGCTACTCCGTCAATAAATTCTACAACACACCCATAACAACTAAATACGAACACAAAAGCAACTAACTGTGACAATGAGTAATGACATCAATGATGTGTTGATGACGCCAGCGTCATTCACTGATAATGTTCAACAAAGCGAAAAATCTTGATTAAAATCATACAAAAACTGATTTAAAATTGAATAGATAGATATTTTAAGGGCTTTGATTATATGAAATTCTTCACTTTATGGCAGGCATTGTTTTTTTTCTCTCAATCGCATCCACTCGTTCTTGAAAAGAAACACACACCTACCATCTTGTGAAGGATTTTCCTATTATCAGTCTAAGAAGTTAAATAATCTCTATATACAGTTCATATTGTATAATATTTTTAAATAGTCTTAAGCTTTAAATTAGTCACACTTAAAATATATTTCAGAAGATCCCATGCAGGACCATGCTAATCTCATGTGGGGTGACATTGAACTAACGCACACATCAGAAGGCAGAGAATACCTTGAATTCAATGGTAATTTAGTTGATTTTATTCAAGCCTGCCAGATCCTTTTTATCCCATTTCCCAACCATCCACAAGTCTGTAAATCTATCTGGATTTGTTTACCGGTATATGGAAACTGACAAAGTCAAAACCAGATTACAACAAACAATGTCAGCCTTTACTCAGAAATTAGTTTGAAATAAAATAAAGTGAAATAATTAAAAATACGTAAGCAGTGTTTGTTACAATTAACGTTGGACAACTGAATGGACGTGGTTTTTACGGTGCACCAACACAAAAAGGTTATATGGCGTCAACAGTTGGACATATGATAAATAATAATAAATATTTATTTTAGTTTGTATATATATAAATAAATAAACACTTGAGTCATACGGTGACTTAATTAGTCTTTTTTTTTTAAGAGTAATTGAATTTAATGTTGTTTAACGGCTCATCAACACAGTATAGGTTATTTAGAGCCACCCCAGAGATAGGGGAAGGATACATAGGAATCTGGGAACCTGCCCTACTGTTATTATAAAATAGATTCCTATGGTTTTTTAACGTGCTCGGAGGTTAGACCAATACACGGGACCGCCCGGTTTACGTCCCCATCCGACGGACGGGGCTAAAGGAAAGTGTCTTGTCCAAGAACACACTGACGGAACTCAGTAGTAATATGACCGTTAATTCGTGACTGAAGGGTCCAGGTTCAGATTCTTATTCTACTCGTTTTAATGATATTACTTCCTGTGTTTACGGGAGATACGAACGGGTTGTGACGTAAATTTTCAGATCTTCAGTATATTATATATTGCATGACGCCTAATTGATTTTGTTAAGTTGTGTCACTCTTGAAGTATTCTTACATTACATTTTATTTATATTATACAGAGCGCAGCACTAAGCTAAGAAATGGTAGTAAGGCGGGAGACTACAGTAAGGTTACTCCAAAAATGTTTGCAAAGCCGGGAGATGAGAACTGTCCAGTGTTAATGTACAAGGAGTAGAGCTCACACAGACCAACAGATCTATTACAGCCTGAAAGTCGGTTTTATTTGAAACCATTAGCTGCACCCAAAGGCCCAGTCTGGTATTCCCATCAACCCATGGGAAAAGATAAATTGGGGAAGATGACGAACACTCTGGCAGAAAAAGGACAGTTAGAGGGAAGGAAAGTAAATCACTCAACAAGAAAAACATTTGCAACCACTCTTGGTCAGGCAGGCCATTTAGGTGGTTGGAAAAACATTGTCAATAAATGAATACTCTGCTCCATCTGTTGGACAGCAAGCTATTGCATCAGACCTTATTTCTGGTGTGATGCTTCCATCTAACAGTGAAGTGGTGGTTCAGGAAATAAGTGAACAAGATTCACACAACCGGGTTAATTTTGCTTCAGTAAGCAATGAAATGCTTTACTCAAATAGACAGAGCTCTAATCCTTATGCTTTACTTTGTGGAGCAAACATATCTGGAGGAACGTGTTATACAAACATTATTTCTTGGAAAAGAAAGCAAATAAGTTCACAGGAAACAGATTGAAATAACTTTCATGACACTAATGACAACATGTTTTGCTGAAAGTTACTTATGTTTATGTGTTATTAAACTGTTACTGTTCTCTATGCTTTTTATAAAAAAAAATTGTATGGGTGACACTGTGATAAAATATTAACAGTCCATTTAAAGAAATAACAGTCCTTAAAGTAAACTGGCACTTTAAGGGTTAACATATTAATACACAAACTGTGATGCATACATTCAATATTTAATTGCAGATTTATTTGAATGACATTCTTGTTAACTTATTAAATGTTATATTGAACATATACCTCTTGTTTTTTCTTAAATTGTAAATGATACTTAAAACATAGGAATAAAGAGAGATATTAAGTAGTTAATTAATAAAAATGTCATTAATTAAATGTTTTCATATTGGCCCATGTCATATATGGGCCAATATCCTTGGACCAATAACTGGGCCAATATTAAAACACTTAATTAATAACATCATAATATTTATCACATTTGAATTTTTACTTTATAAACTGCATACATGTATAAGTAACGTTCACTTAATTTACGTTGTGATACTATTTGTAGTATGTGATGCAATATACAGACAAATATCTGACAGCAATAAACAATGTCATGATTTCACTTATAGAATGGCACCGTATAATCAATAAATTGTCAATATTAAAGTGAAACTTTCATGTTATATGGGCATTATGTGATAAATAAAAACTTTTATTTCATCTCAAAGTAAGAAAACTTTCATATTTTCACTCATGCTCTGCTCACTTCTCGATGAAATAAAATATGTTATTCACTCTAAAACAACAAATATCCTCTATATATTTGTGATATACGTGTTTTACTTTAATAAACCAGTTGGATAAAAAGATGTGATCCTCAACAGAGAAACCTCACTGGCCGGGATAATAAATACGCAGCATCTAGATCTTTCTCACCTCTCACCATTGCCAATTAGAATTCCGCTGGGAACTCAAGAAAGTATTGATTCTTATGAATTGCAGGAGGTATACAGTCCAGTTTCTACCCAGGAAAACTGGAGTGACACAAAAATATTTACCCTCATATAAAATGTACTAAAAACAACAAAAAAAACCCAATCAAACAAACAATCCCTCAACAGATCCTCGTATCCTATCATTTTTTCTTGCATACCAGATATGGGTATCGGCGTTTTACATGGGGGATGGAAACTTTTATCTTTATGGGTAATTATCAGATGATCGAATGACGTCATTGTGCGAAAACAACATGTAAAACGTTTCTTATTGGCGACGTCAATGCAAAAAATGTCAATGATATGCAAGAAAAAGAATCTGTCATGGGTATTCGGTTCAGATAGGGAATTCCAACCCGAAGTTATAAGTGTTTTTATCGGAAATGAGGTTCCAATTAAAACACTTATACCGAGTCTTCAATCAATCTTAACAGGACACCCATGAAAGATTCACCGGACACCCATGAAAGATTCACCGGACACCCATGAAAGATTCACCGGACACCCATGAAAGATTCAGCGGACACCTATGAAAGATTCACCGGACACCCATGAAAGATTCTTATAATCCAACTCGTTTATCAAAATCAATAATACACAGTCATTCATGTAAGATCTTCAATAAAAAAAACTTGTCTGGTGTGGTAGAGAGTTACCAGAAGGTAGGTTGCCGATATAACAATCAAAAGTCAACGAAAGCAAATAGAAATGAGTTTACCATGAGATCTGGGGATGGTGTAAATTCTGTGCCGAGTTTGTCCGACACAAACTTGAAGCCCTGCCATATCTTGTTACAAAAATGTCTGTATCCCTGAACATGTCCAATATTCATGCTTATTTCTGAATCTGAAAGTACATGTCCAATTTGCATGCTTATTTATGAATCTGAAAGTACATGTCCAATATTCATGCTTATTTCTGAATCTGAAAGTACATGTCCAATTTGCATGCTTATATTTATGAATCTGAAAGTACATGTCCAATATTCATGCTTATTTCTGAAACTGAAAGTACATGTCCAATTTGCATGCTTATTTCTGAAACTGAAAGTACATGCCCAATATTCATACTTATTTCTGAAACTGAAAGTACATGTCCAATATTCATGCTTATTTCTGAATCTGAAAGTTCTATTCTTATAATATTATTATTTACTATCGTTATGTATCATGTGATTTACATGTCATGCCATATATATTCTATCATTCTATTCTGTGCAATATTTATGCTTATTTCTGAATCTGAAAGTTGCACGAACATACACTACAATCTATGACTTCCTGGTCTTTAGCATTCTTTAATACACATTCAACAATACTATAATATTCATTTGAAGGTATACATCAAGCTTTCCGTGGGGGTCTAGGGGCCCGACTTATAATTGATACTGATATCAGGGTCTTCCACAGGCCATTTAAGCATAGCGCACCTGCTACTCCTTAATTCCAAAATGGAATGTCCCGCTATGCCTTAATTGTGCCGCTATCTTTTGATCTTAATGCGCTATCCCTTCAGTTTCCTAATACACCGTCTATAAATTGTGTATGCAGTCAAGCAACTCCGGTATCAATCGATAAAGTGGGTCAGTATCTGTGTAACACTAACAGCTGTGAAATACACACAGGTACAGACAACATTGGATTAAAAGTTAGTGGCATGTTGTTTATTGTTTTGGGCAGACATTTGAGATAAGATAAGACAATGGTGTTTGAGGTAATTGAGTCCAGTTAGGGATAAATGATTTAATTGGTGTAATTAAGCAGAATGATAATGAAGGCCTATATTGAATTTCTGGACTATAGCAGTGTTTTGGAGAGTAACCAGAATCATGAAATAATTATGGTAAGTAATTGAATTGTTTTATTGTCTGTCTGTTTTTTTTTAACAATTAGTTATGTCTCAAATAATTGTTACTTTACTTAATAAAAACAGGTCTTGATACAGTCTTCTTCGCATTGTGTTTATAAAATGTATTCAGTGCATTTGATTTCATAGTGAATTGAATTATGGATAAATGTGTTACTAGGACAGTCACACTTAGTGTTAAAAGAGTTTGTGATTAATGTGAGTTAAATACTTATTTGGAGTTGCATGTACATCATTATTAACAGATCATGACAATATTCATATTTACATATTTTTTATATTAACTGCAATAAAAACACTTTTTCTTTTTAGATCGTGAGAGGGGTTTCTCTACACTGAAGAGAGTGAAGTGCAACCTGTCACCTGTCGAACAACGCCTCTCAACGCTTTCTAGTCAACTCGTACCTGAGTCAACTCGTACCCTAGTCAACTCGTACCCTATTTTGGTCAACTCGTACCTTAGTCAACTCGTACCTTAGTCAACTCGTACCCCCTTTTTAAAATGACTTTGGACAGCAGCGGTAATAAAGAACAATGGTATATAGTCTATAATTTTAATGATAAGTGACAAAGTTATTTAAGAATGTAATAATATGAGATTGTAATAAAGCAGCATTTTTAATGATTTTACATGTACAGAAAAACAGGGAACATATACATATATACAAATCACATGAACATACAAACAACGTATATACACATGCACACGATGCAATGTCACACAATTGTCACTTTTTCGGCGTCGGCGTTTACTCATCATCCGGCCTGCGGACTGCCGGCTTGTAGAGCACGCTGAAGTGTTTCAGTAGGCCGGTTGCCGTTAACTCCCCTTGACGGTACCGCCTCCAGAGCTCAAAAGTCTTGCCCTGCAAACTCTTGTAGATTCTACGCTGGTATCGCCTCAGCTGAAGTTCGCACACTAGATGTACATTTCTAATGGCGACATTGGCCTCGTCGTTCAGTAGACGCACGAGGAGGTAGAATGGCGGAGTACCCCCGGCTCTCCCATTCAGACGTCGATGCCACCCTGCAAAATATAATAATGAAAAGTAGTTAATAGAACTTATATTATTATTATTTTCTTTTATTATACTTTATTATAATTTATTTCTATGATTAATTTTAGATTCACACTGAAGCTGTTGGGTTTTGCCGCTGTTGGATTTTGTCGCTGTTGGATTTTGCCGCTGTTGGAAGGTGTGGCGTTCCAGAACGTTAGATTGTAAATTGTATTTAGATACTGTATACTATTGTTTATTACCTTCAACGTCGTTATTTGTTCGGACGCTCATGCCGAACACCGACCAGCACTCCACGGGCCACATGACGGACTCGAACCATGTCGACCTCATATACCTCAGCAGAGGATGGAAGCGGCTTGGGGCGATGTCAGCCAGAGACCCGAATACCTCCGGGATGTGCTCGGGAGGGAGGAACGGCAGACACAGTAACTTCCGGAGGAAGGAGTACGTCTCTGTCCTCTCTGTATATTCGGTCGCAAGACCCTTCGCCTGAAAATAAACGCATATCTTTGACGTTTTGTATGATTCATTTATAATTGCAATAACTAACCAATATTTAAAGCTTGAACGCATTTGACGTTTTGTATGATTCATTTATAATTGCTATAACTAACCAATATTTAAAGCTTGAACGCTATGGAGTATAATTATACAGTTCAATTATAAATGGGAATTATTTGGTCGTTATTCGAATGTCTGTATAATAAGCAATGTATATTGTAAAACATTTGTGAATAAAATATTGTTTAAACTAAATGTTTAATGCCTACCTGCACTTGCCGCCAAACTGCCTGTCCCCAGTGGAACGCACACCCATGTATCTGCGCGCCATCGAACACGAGGCGCAACGCCTTCCAGAGAGCCGACTCGTAATCCACAACGAAGTCCTCCACGTTCATCTCACGGTCAAGCAGCCGCCCGATTTTCTAAAAAATAATAATCATGGTGAAAGTACACATTTCGTCAAAGCTATTCGTAAGGAAACGTAATAAAACGGATTTTCGTTTACATTAACAAAAAATTACCCCAGAAAGTCAGAGAGTACATTATTGTAATATTTTAAAACCAATTCACTGTTTTTACCTTTAGCACCTTTACGTAATCCGTGGCTCTGCGACCCGACATCAGGACGAAGACCAGGGGGATCTGTTTCGCGCAGTCACCTCTTCTAACAAATGCGTGTATTGACAGGAGGTTGTCAAACGGCTCCCGTACAACCTTAAAAGACAAGTATCAACATAGATGTTATACGGGGCTTACCATACTTTTCATAATTGCTTGTTGTTGTAAACAATTGTTTATGCAGTACAGACCTTTATTCAAAATTGAGTTACTTGGGGATAATGTGTGTATTCTGTATATTTAATCTTACATAGGTTACAATTACCTTGAAGGTGCCGTCTAGGTACCATCGCTTCGCTGATTTAAGGAGGCGTAACTGCTCGTCGGTGGCGAAAATCAGATGACGGCGACCATCTACTCGGACGTCACCCCTGTAGAATCCGTCTGGAATAAACTCTTCATTA
This sequence comes from Cyrtodaria siliqua, assembly GCA_037043455.1. Lineage (NCBI taxonomy): Eukaryota > Metazoa > Mollusca > Bivalvia > Adapedonta > Hiatellidae > Cyrtodaria > Cyrtodaria siliqua. The sequence goes on from JAWPHD010005219.1 coordinate 156,096, forward strand.
ACCTGTAAATAAATAAATAATCGTCTAATCTAAGCTTATAAACATAGCGCCACGGAGCGTCCGTTTTTTAAGTCGAAAAGGGGACACAACTCAATAATTATTATGTGGGCATTGTCGCTAGCAATTTGTGTACATAGTTTCATTCAAATACGTTGAATGTTTTTGTTAATTACGAACCGAAGTTAAAGTTTTGGGACGACGCACAAACTATTATACAACTGATAATTAAATTGCAATTGCCAATATGTACTTTTGTTATTTCATTACCTCAAAATCAAGGTCTTTGGGGTCTTCTGGGCGTAGACGTTGTCTCTTTCTGTTCACCACACGGACGATGTAATCAATGTTGGGCTGTTCGACGTCGTTTGTAGTGATGACATCACTGGCCGCAGACTCAACGATGTCGCTCGCTGCCGAGAACCACTGCTGAGTAGCCTGCTGTGACGCCTATAAAAAAAAAATCATTTGAAATACCACACGTAAGGCGTTGATATATCAGTACTTAAATCTAAATGAAGTCTAGTTAGTTTTACAGAAAATAAGACATGTTTAAGAGTTTGCTACAAATACGTACGTACCTGCTGCGTGATGATAATTCTTGCTCTGCTGGACGGAACTGGTGGATGGTTGTGTTCCTTCCCACCGGCGTGGAACTCATTGCCGACCTGTCGGACTCGTGCCGGGCACCTGGTTGACTGGTTACGCACGCTGCACCACCACACAGTCGCCACTCTGTTCCGCTCCTAAAATAGCATTGTTATCGAGTTATAAAAAAAGAATATGAAAACAAGAAGGAAATGTAATTCTCCGCGATTTGAATATTGCTGTTGCATTACATTATTTATAGTACCGTACCTTTAAGTTGTATGTGTACCCGATGCTGTTTGACAGTAGATCTTTGCCCCTCTGTGAAGCACCTGGCAACACTTCATATGTGACGGGCCCGTCTTCCACGAACGATTCTCTTGGAGCGGCGTCTTCAAGAGACCTAAAGAGATACAATGTACGATAATTTACTTAATGCGCTGCGCTTAGTGGTGACGCCATTTTGTTTTAAAATATTTCATTTTCACTCATATATTTGCAAACAAAATCATTTTAAAGACTTACTCTTCTAAGACTGGCATTGGGTCTTGGAACGAAGTATCGACCCTGATGGACACACTCGCGTTGGCACTGACCTCTGTGTCGCTATCGTCGGCACTGTCGTCTGCGGTGCGGTCGTCTGCGCTACTGCTGTCCGTTTGCGTTGTGTCCTGAAGATGAACGTATGTATTATAACTGCGCAAAATAATGAAATGTTGTGTTCTACATTTTGTTTATTTTATTTTATTTATTTATATTTAATATAAAAACATAAGTTTGTTAGTTTATGAGTGTTTACGTTGCTGTTGTTTTTGTTGTTAACAGAATACTTACGGTATCCATTAGATCATGAGCGTCAAACATAGAAGTGGAAGTAACCGCACTGACATCAGTAGACAGGTACCCCATATGGAATGTAACGGCATCATGAACGTCGGATGTGGAAGTGGAATCAACTACACTGACGTCAGTAGATAGGTTCCCCATATCAAATGTAACGGCAGGCAGAGAGGTTGTCGACGAAAGAGACGTCTGAAATAAAGCGCATGTTTGTATACAATACAGCGCACTGTCATTCTCGAGGTTCTAAGCTAATGAGGATTGATAAATTACGCAAAACCATGTATCCACGGCACTTTGTTACAGAATTATTTGCTTTAACACATTTTGAACATAATAAAGATAAACTTATGCATTTCAAGACATGTTCGATTGAGCTTTGTCAAAGGAGTCTACCATTCACCAAACAATGTTCAGTCGCATTCCAGTAGCATAATTTTATTTCAAAACTTGTGTGTTATATTCAGTGTTAAATTAATACAGGTTATAATGGTAACAGAGACAGTGTTTACGATAAAACTATAAAAGTTAAGACTGGAAAACAGAACGTAATATTGAATTTCTATTTGTTTTTTATCGTAATGCTTGTAACAAACACGTGCACAAACCTCTACCATGGTGGAGTGCAAAGCATCACTTAAGCCGTCGCCATCGTCGGAAAGCCGAACGGATGTATCTGGACGCTCACATTGCTTGCAGGTGAAGGACAGTATTATCAGTCGCTTTCTGGCCTTGAAGTAGTCCAGCCTGGTGATTCCTGTTTATTATGTCAAATGAAAAAAAAATCAAATAAATGTTGTTGTTGTTGTAATTTAAATCTCATCTAAATTTTCAAATAAAACATTTTCATACAAAACAAATAAAATATTGAGCCATTCAGTAAAGAATTATAAGAGACTGTAATCAAAATTATACAGATATCAATGCACAATATTTCCCAATATTAAACAATTATATTCACTAAAACTTAAAATTTGCCAGTTAAAAGTAGCTGATTATTTTTTTCATTATTTTCCTGTACAAAACAGTATTAAGTGGACATGTTCATGTTGGAGAATGATTAGATAGTTTAAAAGTTCGATAGCTAAATTATGATATTTCTCGCATAATCGGAATTACACTTTTTGATTAAATGCCATGTTTATAGTTATCGAAAAAAGTAATGCTGCTAAATCAGATAGTTGTAACCAATGTTCTAACTACACCGATCATACAATTTTAATTTCTCCGCAAAGCCGGAATTGGAGTACACTCTTCAAACTTGAAACATAATAAGCCTTGATACACCATTTTAACTTCTTTTTATGAAATTGCCCTCGTGCCTTCATAAACCAAATAATATTTCAATAAAAGATCTTACCTGTGTTGCACGTGCGATGCTGCCAGCGATCGCAAACGTCGCACGTGACTGCATGCTGTAACCGCCTGACTGGATGCTGGCACTCATTACACAAGTCATCCATTAAGTCCCAAATAACACACAATAATACAACACTAACAAATTATAAACACTTTATTTGTTCTTATAGTCACTTTAAACGTAAAATCCTGAACACAAGTGTAACAAAATGTCTAACACAAAATATAATCCACAATTTATGGAAATCAAATTTACGAAAAGCTTAGATACTTCCAACAATATTAACAATATTAATAATACTTGCTTACTGACAACCATACATATATAGTGCAGAGTATCAATGATTAAGTTCATAATTATAATTTGTAACAAACAAATTACTAAAGAAATCAAAAGGATTAAAAGTTGCCGCTTCAATTTGAAGAGAGCGCCGCATGTTGTATCTCGGAAATAATTAACAGTTTGTCCTCATGGTATATTTACAAATACAATATTAAAGTTAATTAACATTCGCCGAAACATACAATTATACACAATCATCAGATAATCATTTAATTTCATACAGTTTGCTAGTCACTGTTAGAAGTATTCTATGAGTATAAAGACGGTAACATATTCATTTGGTAAATGTATAATTATCGGCTTTTTGTTTTCTTTCTTTAATTATCTTTAACAAGTTCACACAAACATTTCACACAAACGTATCTTTTCAAAATATTACAATGGCATTCTTTTTGATTGATGTGTACATATCATTTTCGGAACTTTATATACCATCCTGAAAGAAATGAAGAAAGTATAGTTCAACACCAATATTAATTCAATTAGAATAATAACTAAACTCTTTTTTCCAGATTTTTTTAGTAGGTACGAGTTGACCAAAACGGGTACGAGTTGACTTGGGTAGGTACGAGTTGACCAAAGATCAGGTACGAGTTGACCAAAATAGGGTACGAGTTGACTAGGGTACGAGTTGACTCAGGTACGAGTTGACCAGATACCCTCTCAACAGCCTTCTCTTAATCTGCATGGATGGTCCAACTCTGGATGATTTTGATTTTGACAGAGCGGTAGCGGACTGGCACTCACAGAGAACAAGGAGGTCGTCACTGTGATGATGAGTTAATGTGTTGAGAATGGGACTCGGAGTGATGCAGTTAATGTTAACTGTATGACTGATTGTTGTTTTTATTGATAAATAGATGAATAAAACAATAAATTTACATCAAAATAATATGTTTTTTATTATTATTTTATTTCATTTCTTATGATACTAGATATATGCCAAATCTCATCTTTCCACTGGTCAGTAAAAAAAAAAAATCAGTGCAAGAAGGGGGCACCTTCCCGCGCCCATCCCCGTTCGTCAACCGCGCAAAACCCCCTACTCCTTAGAAAATTCCTGTGGAAGACCCTGGATATGTTCTAAAGACTTTAATAAGCCTAAAAGAGACTCCTCACAACAAATCCACTCTTCACAGTAACACGTGCTATCCTAGGATATGCACCAGAGTTTATATTAAGCATTTTAAGCCCAATGTCATTCAAAATCTATGTTGTTAAAATTTAAGACATGAACAATACGGTGCTGACACCATTTGTTGACTGATATGACATTTTTATCATCAATTGGAATATTTTTAAAATTTATGATTTTTCTAGAAAAAGCCTGATGTTCCACAACTGTTGATTCAAGCTACAGGACTGTATATGTGTTGACTGTCAGCTAGATTCAGACAATATTTTTATCTGTAGATAACTTGTTATCAGAACTGCTGTATCAAAGAGTTCCCAAGCATAGACATGTGTGTTTTTACATGTATTTATATTATAATGATCTTCAGTGTGACTTGACCTTTATATTTTAGTATGGTCATGTCTGTGTTGTCATGATGAGCATATATTGAAAGTTTGATGAAGAAATATCAAGAAATGGGAACGTTATAACCAACGTTAAGTTTTCACGAAGAAAAAAACGAGTATTTAACCCATATAATGACCTACAGTTTGACGTTGACCTTTGTGTTGTCATGATGAGTATATATTGAAAGTTTGATGAAGAAATATCATGAAATGACAATGTTATAGCCAACGTTGAGTTTTCGTGAAGAACAAACTGAGTATTTAACTCATATAATGAACGACCTTCAGTGACCTTGACCTTCATATTTTAGTATGGTCATGTCGATGACGATGAGAATATTGAAAGTTTGATGAAGAAATGAGAAAGTTATAGCCAACGTTAAGTTTTCGTGACGGACTGACGGACGGACGGACGACAAAGTGATCCCTTTGTATCGCATTTTTCTTCGAAAAGGCGATACAATAAAACCCTGAGTATGATGATCACCTTAATTCTGTTTGGCGCTATGGACCATGGATCTCTAGCAAGTTATTCTATTAAAGTTTCTAAAAGTGACAGAAAAAAAGAAAGAGTCTTAAATATTTTTATTTTTTTAACTTTTGCTGCCTTTGTTTTTCCAAACATTAGTCTACAATTCAATTCATATTTTTAATCTTTCTATGCATGTTCTTAAAGAAACTAACCCACGAAATAACGGAAAGTATACACAACAGAACTGTTGCCAGGTGATCAGGTCATATAATAACGTATATGTGCCAACTAAAAGTATAGTTTTATTGTCAGGTTCTTAAAATACCCGCCATTGGATATGTGTAAAATCAATTATGAGTTGGTAACTCTAATTCGACGCTCCAGTTTTGGGGTTTGGCCTGGCTGGTTAACGCCGTATATAATGTGTCTATAGAGTTTGAATTCTCAAAATAGGTAAATTCTATATATACCTCATCTTAAATAGGTTTAGAAATGGTGGACATATGATGTAAAATTTGGCTGTTGTTGGCGGGATAGCTACTTTAAGTCCAGTGTTTCTAAAAGTATTACAAAACTGCTATCTCTGACATAAATCGTGAAACTTATTTTCTTCAGAACTATGAACAAACCTTTGAAATTGTATGAGCACAGGGCAAAGCGGAGGGCATCAGTTCCACATTCGGGGATCCCCTGAGGGAAATCCTTTATCTGCCCCTTCTTGGCTGTGTCTATCTCTGATGGGTCCAGGTTACTCAGCTCTATCTGCTTGTGAAGGCCCTGTCCAGAGTAAACATGGTAGGATATACTCAACTGGTGTTTCTCACGGCATGTCAGACAGCATTGGGTTTTTTAACAGACGGGTTACTTCATTTTACAATGCTTCTATTCCCAACGGACAGGTTTTAAAACATTCGTGTATGTTGTATACATGGTCACCAATTAACAAAATGTCACTTCTATACATAGTCACCAGTTAACAAAATTTCACTTCTATACCTGCTAATTTACAAAAATTCACTTCTATACACGTTCACCAATTTGCTTTTTTTGATGCCATGTTCCATTCGAAGAAAAATGCTGTTTTTTTTTGTTGTTTTTTTAAAAAACACTACAACAGTTTTGAGTTTGAATATAAAACTATGTATTCAAATTGCATAATAATACTTGTTTTTTTTCATATAGGAGAACTGCGTCAGTCTAGTATATAGAAGATTGGCTATAATATCTCTCCCATTGTGAGTTAAATGAAAAACAGACTTTGAATAAAATAGATTTTGGCCACAGTTCTTTTCAGAAATCAGATATTTTTAAAATATTTTATGTAAAACAGCCAATAACGAGGTTAACTTTCACTGAAACCTCATGGAAAGATGCTCGCTTTCTATCATTTTGGTAAAAACAACAGGATTGCTGTGTGTCCATTAAAACAAATTAAAAAACATTTTTACAAAATTTTAGTTCCTATATCACGCATACCTCCAATGTGATACCATGTATGACATCCATAGGATCGATTATATTGCCGAGAGATTTACTCATTTTGCGTCCATCAGCGTCACGCAGTATACCGTGTAGTAGCACCTGTAATGTAACATGTCATGTTAAACTACAACTATCACTGACCGTGCTGAACAGCCCCACTTTTTGATCAGTTGTTATGTGTATATGAAGTTTGTTTGAGGAATGCAAGTAATAAAAAAAATTGTTACGGGACTCAACGTGATGGGACAAATAATGTGTTATATAACGGGACACACAGGGACATTACGGACAGCGTGATTTTTATAGAGGCCCACTTCACTTTGTGAAAGCGGGGTATAACAAACATACTTGTATAAAGTGTTTGTCAACATGTTAATACATGTAGGTTATCAATATCTTCACAACCATAAGTATTTGGATTAGATTATAAAATCGACCGCGGTGGTGGTTTAGTGGTCGAGCAAGTGCTTGCATGCTGGAGGACATGGGGTCTATCCCTAGCTGAGTCATACCAATGACTTCATTACTAGCAGTTTCCTTGCTTGACATTCAACACATTAAGTGTAGTTCTAAGACTTGCTTACTAGCCCGAACACACTTCTACTGACCCAAATGTTTTCAAGAGTAGTTTAAGTGTTATTTTTAGACAAATATGTATATTGTCACAGAAAGTTACATTCTCTATAGAATAATATCACGAATAATTAAATACAATAAAGAAGGTTACAAATTAGACCGGAAACGACCTTCAATTCATTATCAGTCGGGTTTATATCGTGGTTATTAACCGGACACGATTGTACGGATGAGCGAAAGGACTGTTGACGATTGTACGGACGAACGGACGGAAGGACGGACAGTGCGACTACTATATGCACCCCTTCGGGGGCATAAAAACCTTTTCTACACAACTTTTATCATATATTTTATATCACAATTTTCATCACAATTATAATGCTTCAGATTGTTTTCGATTTGCTCAACGTAGCTGATATTGTCATATATGAGCATGACAATGAGATGAAATGATTTGTTGAGAAATGAGTCTGCAAAGAAATTCTAAACAAACAATTGTTAGAATTTAACAACCCACCTTTGAGAATGGCAGCTGCCCTGTCATCTTGTAACCCATCATGACCATTCTGGCAACCCAGAAAAATATGATGTCACTTCCTGTCTCCAAGAGGCTGCTGGGATAGAATCTGCTGAGATCTTCAGTCTGGGAAGAGAGAAAACACTTCAGGAATAAGTATTTTGGCTTCATTTTCCTGATAAAATAAAAATAAATACCAAGATTGTATGACTATTATGAACAAAATTATCACATGACCTTCTCAGCATCTAAATGACTGGTCGATAGTATTGACTACATGACCCCATGTAATAAATCATGAAATTAACCATTTATATTATATATTCTGTGATCAATTATAGAAATTTCTCAGTTTGAGAAAATCTATAACATATCCCTTCCTCTACTGTGCTATCTCGCCTAGTCTGCAAGTAGCCAAATGTAATGAAATAAACGATCGACGTCACGATATCACGTCACGAATTGACGTCATGATATAACATGGGCGCTGTCGCCAAAGGAGTGACAAAAGAAGGAATACTTGTGTCAAAAGAAGATTGGAAAGACATTCATCATAGAATATATATTATATAGTTTAATTAACATTTTTGTTGTGATACGGAAAATAATTCACTCGTGAGGAATATTCTTACGATATAGAAACTCGTGCGAAAATGCACTCGTTTCTATATCGCAAGAATCTTTCTCACTCGGGAATTATTTCCCGTATCACTTCAACAATGTTAATTAAACTGGTGTAATATACATGCAAATGAAGGTCAAATCATTGTTTGTCTTTTTTGTTCAGTTCAGTGTGCAACGGAATGACCTCGTAGATTTCCGTTACATTTAAAATCAATGAGGTCGTTCCATTGTTCATTGTACGAATATCTGATGTCGTACGGAGAAGATAGAATCAGCATACGACGTCATCATAAAAATAAATGTCATCACATGACAATGTTATATACAGGCAGCTACAATAATAAAATTAATGTTGCTTATGAAGCTTTTTTGCAGTTATGTGATAGACAGAATCTCACATTGAATCGTGCGTATTTAATATTGAATTTTATATATTAATCTCGCTGAATAAAATTGATGTGATGCTCGGCACAGCTTTGCATTGTAACATTTTATCTAACTCGTTTAATAAATTTAATAATAAACAGGCACTCATGTAAGATCCTCTCTATAGTAACTGAACTAAGTTAAGCAATATGGAATGGTAAGGTATATCACACATGAAAACAAGAGAAGATATAATAAATAGTACCAGGTCTGGCCAGCCATGTACAGAAAATGGAAAAAGTGCAGATGAAAACCAAGTGTCCAGAACATCTTCATCTGAAATAAGACAAAAACATGATGCCTACATGACAATGATCATCCTCAGGTAATAGTTGGGAATCCTAACAAGTTTTGTCATCAGTATACAATTCATTCCTATATGTCCTTCTCCTGTAAATTCGTGCCCCTTAACAGATGGGCGTTATAAGTTGTAGCTTATAAGTTATAAGTTATAGGTAAAAATAACTGAATATATAACTAGACAAACATTTCAATAACTATAAACTATCAACAAATAACCTTCCAATGCTAAAGAGAAATTGAAAAACCTGTTTCAAAGTAGGCCATGTCAACTGATCTAAATCGTTCAGAAGCTTCCTATTGAATTTGTACTGTCTGATTAGCTTATCCAAAAAGAGGTCCCCAATGGGAAATGAGTAAAGCTGACCCTTCACTTCGCTGTAATATTTTAATGAAAATGGCAGCGAAATATAATGTTTAATTGTCTTATAAAAATCAACAACAGCAAAAGTCAGCACAGTACGATGCTGGTAAGATTAATTTTTTTTTGTATAAAAACATTTAGTTGTAGTATGTTGACAACAGGTGAGTTACAAGTTTTACCCTCATTTCCAGTGTTTTTTGCGAGTTTTGTAGACAGGAACACAAATTTGGCAATACTAGAATAAAATTTGGGCATGCGCAAAAGTACACAAGTTGTATTTTTATATCAATTGTAAGAGCACAAATTCAATAGGGTGGCATGAATCAATGGGAAAGAGGGATATATATATTTCATTGTCAAAACTAATTGCGGTTGAAAAAAGCCCATCTTATTTAAAATCTGACCATCTATTCGACATACACTCTGTTCTCTATTAGTAGAGAGTATCAAAGCATGATATAAATCTGATTTTAACGAGATTACAAACTAATACTCTCTTTACACTCTTAATACAGATGCATTCTGATTTAATAAGTTCAGTTGGGAACTGGAATGGTGGTCTCCCAACACAGGTGGTCTCCCAATACAGGTGGTATCTTGAGCAGGTGTGTCATGCAAACAACCTAATTTCTAAATAGTAAGTGATAAACAGTCATTTTGAGGACACAATAATTTGCAGATATGGAAGGACAGACAATGCCATTATGGTACGATGTATGCCCTTTCAAACGTTATTTCAAGAGCCATCATCAGCAAGTACAAATTTATCTTGACTATACTCCAAGTTCACCAAGATCGGATTATAAAGTTATTGAGTGGAAACCGCACAAATCAGCAGTTTTCAAAAATCAAAGAGCCATAACTCCGGCATAATAGGTGCGATATGTCTTGTTATCCACCTTGACTGAGATATTATGTGCATAAACACTGTACTCAAGGTTCATCAAGATCGGATTATAAATGTTGAAGTTAATGAGCGGAAACCACAACAAGAGCTGTCGGAGAACAGCGCAGCTCGACTATTCGATTTTCGGAGAATAATAAATTATAGCTAGTATATACCATCAGAAAACAAGGCTACAACAATGTGGGGTGGGGGTTGGGAGCACAACATATATGTGTAAGAATTGACAAAAGCAACACAGAAATATGCAAAAAATAATAATAATAGTTTCAAGTGGGGGGAATTGGGGGGGGGGGGGAGTTGGGGGGGAGTGGTGGGAGTGAGTTGGGGGCTGGGGGGAGGGTGCAACATATATGTGTAAGAATGGACTATATCAACAAAGAAATATGTAAAAAAAATCTAGTAGGGGGGGGGGGGGGGGGGGGGGTGAGAGGCGGGTGTAGGTGGGGTGGAGGGGGTGGTGAGGGGGCAACATATATGTGTAAGAATTGACAAAAGCAACAAAGAAATATGTAAAAAAAAAAAGTTTCAAGTGGGGTGTGGGGTGTGGGGGAGAGCGGGGGAAGAGGCGGGAGAGTGGTTTGGGGCAGGGGGAGGGGGCAAAATATATGTGTAAGAATTGACTAAAACAACACAGAAATATTTAAAAAAAAAAAATCAAGTGTGGGGCGTGGTGGGTGGTGGGTGGGTGATTGGGTGAGAGGCGGGGGGTGGGGGGGGGTGGGAGAGGGGAGGGTTGCAACATATATGTGTAAGAATTGACTAAAACAACACAGAAATATGTAAAAAAAATATATATAACAAATAAATAAAAGGTGTGGAGGGGAGTTGGGGCGGGGGGGGGGGGGGGGGGGGGGGGGGGGGGGGGGGGGGGGGGGCGGGGGGGGGGGAGCCTAGATCTGCATTTATTGCACATTTTATGGGCCATCACAATTTGGGTTCCATTGGAGCCCAGAATTTGCAGAAGACAAAATTACTTATCCAACCCTTTACAACATACTATAAGAATACAATTCCAAAATTTAGTTCAGCTAGGACAAAAAATGTAAGAGATATAGACCTGTAAACACAGCTGACACGCAAAATTTGATGTGAAACAGACATATTTTAAGGGCTATCAGAATTTGGGTTCCATTAGAGCCCAGGGGTTACAGGAACCAAAATTATTTAAGCAGCCCTTACGATAATGCTATAAGGAAGCTAATGGCCAAATTTGGTTGTGCTAGGGTAAGAATTGTAAGAGATATAGTCTTGTAAACACAGCTTACACGCAAAATTGATGTGAAATGGGACACATTTTATGGGCTAACATAATTTGCGTTCCATGGGAGCCCATGGGTTACAGGAACCAAAATTGCTTATGCAGCCCTTAAGATAATGCTACAAGGAAGCCCATGAACAAATTTGTTGTGGTAGGATAAGAAATGTAAGAGATATAGACTTGTAAACACAGCTTACACGCAACCTTGATGTGGGACGCGACGACGACGCCAACGCTGACGCCGGGGTGATTACATAAGCTCTCTTATTCTTCGAATAGTCGTGCTAAAAATCATAAATTTTCAAAAATCAAAGGGTCATAACTCCGGTGTTTCTTGAGCAATAGTGTTGGTTATCGAACTTGACCGAGCTATTGTTGCCATAAACATTGTGTCCAAGTTTCATCACGATCGGATTAAAAATACTCCAGTTATGTAGTGGACACCAACAATTTTGTCAATTTTCAACAATCCAAGGGGCATAACTCCAGTGTATCTTGAGCAATAGCAGT